>JARJHM010001062.1:0-78723 GCA_033356055.1 Carex pumila | reverse complement strand
GATTGTTGAGGAGAGGGAGGAAAGGTTTTACTGTATGCATAGGCAGAATCAAATTTTTAAGCTATGGAGTTGAAATATATATCAGAATTCATTATATAAATTTTCATATGAGTATGAAGATTAATTTGACAGTACCAATTATATTTTTTTATAAACTATATAAAAAATAAGGGGGCTCAGATGTCCCGTTGTTTTCATACATCAATCATATTTCACATCATTATCTTTGATCTAAAGTCCAAACAGACGATCTGCACCGCTCAAACACGATATTCCACATTTAAAATGTGCTTGGAGACCAAATTTTATATATTTTTTAAATTCTTTATTATTTGTTAAGATGGTTTACAAAATTATTGTTTTAAAAAAATGGACTATCTGTGTGGATAGGGGTGTCAATGATACCCTTTTAATCGTTTATTCGATCCGTACCGTATTCGATAAGACGGGTATGAGTAAGGCTTTTTTTTTCATTAACTTATTGAATATGGGTAAGTATTTTTTTCGTTAGCTAAACGGGTAAGGATACGGGTAAATGCTATTTTGTACCTGTTATGTACTTATATAAAATATAATAATAATATGATAATGTTTGAGCACTAATTAGTTAATAATTTTGTTATTATGTATTATTTTTGTTATAAGAAAAATATTAAACATATTACTTTTATTTGCATGTCTTATTTTTTAATTAAATAATTAAATTTGTCAGAAGATATATTCTTATTTTTGAATTATCTTGTTTTATAAAAAAGAATACAATTTAGTTAAAATTGATTACACATTTTTTTTTATTGATAATGTCATTGCATATGTGCGAAATAAATGAGTTTTAATGTTTTATTTGTGAAATATAATAAAACTAATTATTATACTAGTATTATTTATTATTCATCCGCTACCGTTTTGTTACCCGATAATTTTAATGGGTAAGGGTAGGGTAGGGTAGAGTGGAAAAAATGGAACAACGGAGCTGGCTCTGTCATGGAATAACACGGTAACAGCATGGAACGGTATTGCACGTGTGCTAGTTACATGTCGTAGCTTGCGTGTCTCGTGCTATCACTATATTTTAAAACTCTGGCACAACACAACACGTCACATGAAAAATTTAGTCACAGAACGGCATGAAGTCACGTGTAATTAGGACCATTAGATATTGATTAAATAGTGAATATTGAATAAACTAACTTAAATTATCACAAAGGCACGTTTGGGCACAGCGTGACCATTCACGTGCCATAATTACCCCTTAATATTTTAGTTCCGACACGTAAAAAATTAGCTTGATCACGACACAAGACTAAAGTCACGACATATTAGTTACAAAACAATATAGCACAACATGACACTTTTTTTTCACTCTAAAGTAAAAGTCAATTCTTAATAAATAAAGGTAGGGATATGAATAATATCATTTTTAATAGATATGACTTCTACCCTACTCATATCGTACCATTGACACCCCTATGTGTGGAATATAATTAGCATGAAAAAACAGGGCTTTTAAGCCCTCATAAAAAAAAAAAACCATGTTACGCATAAAATGTCAATTTGGAATGAATGTGTGTTACGGAGGGTTTGGAAAAAGGAAAAAAAAAATGTATGTACTGAATCGTGTCACGGCCGACTTGAAATTAAAAATTATAAAAAAAACAAACAGGTCGTACAGATTGATTTAAATCAGAATAAAAGGAGCTAACAAGTCCGGGTAGATGTCCTTACCCTCTTTACTGCTAAGTGCTAACCAAAACAAAACAGTTATATATGAGAGAAGTTATTCCCAGCGTTCTGTTTTCAGCTGTAATTTTTTTTTTTAATTCTAATTCCACAAAATGGAGATGTGAATTAATTACCAACGTTGTCATTTTTAAGTAAAAATTGGAGATATACCATCTAGCAATACGAGTGAGGTTATGATAATATGCATATTATGGATTAAATCCGTGCTATGAAATTATATTTTTATTTTTATAATTAAAACGGTTGATCTAAACTGTAAAACATAATTTTTATGAGAAAATGTACTTCTAGATTTTCTTTTACCATTTTTAGATCAAATATTGAAACTTTCTTTTACTATATTCCACACATAGTTTTTGAATGGTGTAGAATTTTAAATCAAAGTGATTTTCTATCTATCTAAAAAATGGTAAACTATTTTTATAAAGAATGTTAAATTTAGTTTTCAAATATATTTTCACATAAAGATATTTTCAATTTTAGATCGACTATTTGCTTTAGATTTTAGGGTTTAGAGATATAAATCTATAGTACAAACTGTTGTATAATATGCATATTATTATAGTACAGACTGTTGTGTAAATTCATATTATCCTAACTATATAATATATGTAAAAAAACCTTGTCGCTAGATTAAATGTTGATTCTCAATCAGTAATATTATTAAAGAAAATGCTTATATTCATATCACTTGGACGAATGATTTTGATCATACCTGATTTGAATTCAAAGAATGGATTAACGAATTTGATTATCTAATGAATATTCAGTCTCTGCAGGGGCGGACTCAGGATTTTCGTCTGGGAGGGGGGGGGACAAAAAAAATATCGAATCAGGTTTAAATAGCTTATTCGATTTAAACTCATTAACTAATTTGGTACTCGATAAAAAAAAATAATGTCTTGACTTATATTTTTCAATATCCTGACTTATAATTTATGATCCTATAACTTATAATTAATATTATCAATCATAATTCAAGAAATTTATTTTGATTTTAACACTAAATTTAACCCAAATTACAAATCAAACATCTAGAAAGGGGCAAAATTTTTTTCAGGGAGGGACACAGTCGATCAGTACCAATAGATTATCACTAAAACTCAAAATCCAAGAGGGCAGTTACCCCCTATGCTACAGTAGATCCGCCCCTTGAGCCTCTACCAAGTTTTCAAAAAGATTATCTAATAAATATTTATTTTGGACAATATTAAAATAGTGATTCTTGAATTTATTATGTTAAATCACATTTTATGTGATCAGGCTGCCTATAACAAATTTCCTCTTTTGAACTTATAATGAATCACATCTATATATTTCTGTCGATACGAGCAGTGGCATTAGCAGCATGTCATTTTAGAAAGAGGAGGATGTCTCCTGTTTGGGACAAGGGAGACGAATAAAACACAACTATTTGGGACAATTGAGTTTGAAGCACTTGAATCAGGTCCATTTAAGAGAATGTTAGGTGTAGATTTAATAAGGATGAGTTTATCGTTATGTTACATCTAAATATATATATACCAATTTTATATCATATAATATAATCAATTTATGTGAGAGAGGAGATTCAGTTACTATTTATTATGACTTGTTCATAATAACTTTTTAATAGGATTTCCAAACATTATATATATTATATTAATATTTTAATCTTTGCAAAATTTAATGACAAATGCGAACCTACATGTTCTATAGTAAATAAGAGCAATGAATATGAATAAAAAAAATATTAGATTAAAATTCATTTACCATAAAATTAAACATCGAA
Source organism: Carex pumila (assembly GCA_033356055.1). Taxonomy (NCBI): domain Eukaryota; kingdom Viridiplantae; phylum Streptophyta; class Magnoliopsida; order Poales; family Cyperaceae; genus Carex; species Carex pumila. The sequence goes on along the minus strand of JARJHM010001062.1, from coordinate 75,209 downwards.
AAAAAAATCAATTTTAGTTAAAAATTACTTGGCTGAATTTAATTTTTCCACTTTCAAATTATCTTGTATCAAATAAACTTAAAATTTATAACTTTCAAATGAACCAATAATTTTCGTGGCACTGAAGAAGACCTTAGTTTGGTCATATGAATTTCAAATTTGAATAAGGAATACTGCAAAACATGTTGTCACGACAAAATAAAAAAGAAAACTATAATTTAATCTCCTTTTTTTCAACTGTATAGATTTACTTTAGAACGAAATAAAAATGATTTGATCTATATATTCTCAAGAAAAGTGTTTTTCTTTTCAGTAGTTACTTTCCATACTATTTTTATTTTTTTAAATAATTTTACTGATGTCCATTATAATACTTTAAATGTACCTAGAAAATATTAAATCATATTTAACAATTCTGAATTTTTTTTGATATAGGAAAATGGAGGTATAACCTACTAATTAACTTTTATTTATTTGTTTATAAAGAACTTTTCATCCGTTTTTCAAATCATGACATCTCATACAGAAGGTGTTATCTTTATGTCATTAGACTAAAGGCTGATTCTTAACAATTCTTATTTATTTGCTTGAATTTGTGTATTTTTAGTATCATTCTATATAATGGGTCTCGAGACAATTGAATTCACAAAGAAAGGTGCTCTTAGAAATTTCATTTTGAATATATCTACAAGAATCAGATTCTTGTAGATTTTATTCAAGAAAATTACTGATTAAAAGTTGTAAACGATATTATTCCATGGATCAACTGCTACCAAAGTTTCAAAAAAAGAGAGAGATATTATTCCATGGGTCATGCATGCACACTAGCCATTTATTTAAGTGAAATTACTTTTACACCTTATGTTTTGTATTTTTTATCTACAAGTATATATTTAATTTGTAAGTCATGTTATCTCAATTTGTCAGTTTTTATATTAATTATCCAAAAGCGTTGACTCTAATATGGAAGTTAAAATAATTTGTCAAACAAGTAAAATAAAAATACATTTAGAGTTTTTATTTTGTGTAACATAAATTATAAATATTTTATGATGAAGTCATAACAAAAAATATATACACAACTAGAGCATGTAGGTTGCATTATCACTGTTCTTTTATTTTTAATTGATGCATGTGAAGTTAGTAATTCTTTTAGCAACTTAATAACTATAAAGATCTTACTTAATATAAACAAATGATGTTACCAAGAACACAATATTCATGGTCCATGGACCTAGTCATATCTGAATTTTTTTTTTAATCCAGGCACTTAATTAGATTTGAACATGCAAGAATAATCATGGTTGTAAAAAAAATAAAACTACTATATTAATAGAATATTAATACCAATGTTCTAAATAGCACGTTATAGCGTTTTTCTCCCATAAAAGCTATGGCGTTATGTCTAAATAGTGTGCTATTTCGCGCTATAGCACCGCTATTTGGGTATATTGCAATTTTTTTAACCTGGTCGCTATAACGCGATAAACGCTATTTAAATCATTGATTAATACACAAATAAAATTTCATTATTAAAAAAAGTGAAACAGAATATTACTCTATTAGAAAAAGTATTAGTTATTTTTCAAAAAAAGGATGGAGAATGTTGCTTTTTGTTATTCAATCAAAACTTGATTCATAAAAAAGAGCATTAATTAAATCGGTAAGGCGATACAGACGAGAAAGAAAAAGAAAAATGGGGAATATTTAATTTAGATTCATGCCTTTAGGCATGTCCGTTTGGATTATATTATATTATCTACCTCGATATAACATTTGAAGATCAGAGTTTTTTTTTTTTTTTTACGAAATCAGATTTTGAGAAGCAAAATTGTTTTGAAGCATGAAATTAAGTTGGTATTTGATACTCCGACGTTTTACTTTAAATGTACCATATATATTTTTTTGTTAAAAACCTGTAGAGATTTTCATTAATCAGGACAAATCAATTACACATAATTTCATACCAGTACATACAACATTTGTACTAGTATATTAAATATTACAACTAAATTTCTTTACAAAAGTAAACAAGAAAAAACATAAAATAAAAGCAAAACCAAGGATTTATGCGCTTAGATCGGTAGATATATATTGAACATGCAAGATTTTATGTGCTCATGCTTAGATTGGTAAATTATGAGACTACATAATTTCTCGTCGTTAGCACAAAACAATGTTGTTGAAATCAGGGCAAGATAGGGGAAATCCAGAAGAGCCGTCATGCTCAGATGAGGTTTGTGCCTGGTGATACGGCGAGGACAAAGAAAAGTCGAAGCAGAGAAGAACAAAGAGGACGAAAGAAAGAAGAAAGAGAGAAGGAGAGAAGAAGAGAAGAAAGAAGATCGCATTACTACAAACACATCACTACATCACCATCCGAACTTGGTAAGTCGAGATGAGAGAGTAGTGAGGTGGAGCGGTGGTCAGATCCATCAATGAAAGCACTGCTCGAATTGAGTAAAGTAAGCTGAACCAGATGGAATGGAAGAGAGAAAGGCAAAGGGCGAAGAACAGAGAATAGAGAAGCTTCGTCGACTCTCAAAATACCGCCTTCTGATTGTGCGATACTTCCAAGGGGACTGCGGAGGAAATAATCCCGATCTTTTAAATGTACCATTGTTTGCTGAGTTGGGTTGAATTTGGGATTTTTTTTAAACCATCACTAAATTATCAAAAGTTTCAACATTAACTTGATTTTTTTTTTAAATTATCACAACTGAAAATGATTCTCGGCAATGAATTTTGAAAACTAGACTCTATGATCGGTATTGAATTTGAACCTATTTTGACTTCTTTTCTTCATACGATGCCACAAATTAAAAATCCAAAAATCAGGACCAACCACTGTTAAAATTAAAAACTGGTCTTCATATTCAATTTGTAAAATTAAAAGCCAGGACCAACCAGTGTTAAAATAAATAAAAATAATGATTGGATATTAAATAAAAAAACTATTCAAAGTACCAAAGTGTTAAAGAAAGATTAGAATTACAAAAATAATGATTGGATATTAAATAACAGGATTGGATTTTTTTGGCTTGAGCTTTGGATTGGTGGATTGAGCATTCAAAGTACCACAGTTTTAAATATTAATAAAAAAAGAATTCAAGATTTAGAAAATAAGTTCAAATGAAACTGAAAATGATTTTCAGTTTGTAGTGGGGAACCGAAAACTATCTTCGGTTTTTTCCAAAAAAAAAAAAAAAAACCATCGCTGAAGATAATTTTCAGTATATTTTTAAATTGGAGTGGATCTGTTTGTGTGATCATTTTATAGCATTAATACCGAGAATGATGATCAGTTTTCAAAATTCATATCGAAGATCAACTTCGGTAGTGATGATTTGTATATATATATATATATATATATATAATCAAATTGGTTTCTAAATTTTTAATTATTTAGTGATAGTTTTTAAAAAGATTGTGAATTTTGACAGGAAGACCCTTTACTTGGAAAAGTCTATGGTTTGGCAATTGTTTTTTTTTTTTTTTAATATATTACAGCTTTGCTTATCAAAATTCATTACTTTTTATTTAGGTTATGATATAAAATTATTCACAATAATATTTTAACAAATATATATCTTGAATCTACTAGGAGAGATAAATTAAGAACTGCATACTGAAACCAGCATTTAGTTGTATGGACCTACTTAAAGAAAAATAATAATAATGGGCTTACTGTTTCTCTTAAATTATGAATTATTGATAATGATTATGATTCTTAAGAGAAAACAATAAATACTAATTAGTTAATCAACCCTATATATATATATATATCTTGTTTCTTGCAAGTAATTATCATAATGTAAGATGAATACAAAATCCTAATATAATTTAACCGAGTTTAGTCAGTAAGCTTCAACTTTTACCAAAAAAATTTCAAAATTTCCCAACAAACTTCTAAGTTTTTTAGATACATTGGATTAGTATATTCTATACATAGCTTATGTGGTAATGTTTCAAACAATTGAATCATTGAAATATATTATGTCAAACTAACTATTTTGAGGAAAAATATTTTATGTTACTTGGCATTTGAAAGTTTTAGAATTTTTTATTTATGAAATTTATGATTAGAATAAAGTTCAGAATTTCTTCTTTTTTTAGTAAAGTTGGAGGTCAAGTCATTCAGCTATTTTTTTTTTTTGAAGAGAGTTTTTATTCAGATTTTGAACCTGCAACCTCTCACACAAAAATCATTGTCTTTGCCATTGGACTAAAAGCTGATTATGAGAGTAAGTTTTGAAGTTAGTTATGTATTTCTTAATTTCAAATAATAACTCCGTTAACTTCAGCGTTAATTTTTCTTTAGATGATTAATCATTGTGGAAATCAACATCTTGTGTTTTATGTAAAGAGAGAAGATCATTCATAACCATATGTATTAGAGCAGAAGTTTTTAAAAATATCATGATAAAAATAAACCAAATAACCATCGATTTCTAAAAATTTTGAAATTACCCTAACCTCAGCTAGCCGTAGTAGACCTCTAGATTGGGGACCTCAACCCCTAGATGCGGACCCAAAATGGGGGCCTCAATTCCCTAGCTAAGGTCCCTGAGATCTCACATAGGGGCTAAACAACCCCCCCCCCCCCCCCCCCCCCCAAATGTTATTAGTAGTTTGATTTCGTTATATTCGGTTTAGAAATTGGAAGTAGTTTTAAGTTTTTTTTTTCCTGACAAGTTATAAGTAGTTTGAATTAGAAAAATGTCGTTATGTTGGGTTAAAAATGAAGAAGCAATAAATAGAACAATATTATATTTAATTAATTAATTAATTTAAGGTATGTCTAACAAACATGAAATAAATATTCATTATAATAGTAAGTCAAATCTTCAATTTTAAAAATACACAAAAAATTAAGCGTTGTTTTAGATGAATATTAACATTCAATTACTAAAATCACATTTTTTTTGGGTAATAACATCAAAGTCAAAGTCGAACGATCCTTTGTAAAATTATTTTAACTAAAAAAGCTTCTAAACTGCAAGAGCTAAAATTCTAAAACTCAAACCTGTATTTGTAATTTTGGTGTTTTGTAGAATTTTTAATGAAGGTCTTATCAGTGTTTCCTCTTGGTTCAGATCATCTCATATTTCGGACATTCGAAATTATTCTTAGTGTTATTATTGTGAATGTGTCTATGGTAATATGCATATTACACAATGGCTGTTGTTATGAATTTATGTTTTTAAACTTTAAACTTTAAACAAACAATTTAAATTGTTCAACATGATTTTTATATAAAAATATACTTGTATATCAAAATTTATATTTATTTAGAATAATTTACTATATAAAAAAGATAGGTAGAAAATCACTTGATTTAAAAATACTGGACCATTCAAAGGCACCAATTTTCTATTATCTTAAAAAATAGTAAAAAAAAAAAATCTAAAAAACATAAAATTTGATTTACAAGTATTTTCATATGAGTTTATATTTAAGATTAATTATTTAAACTTAAAATTTAGAGATATAAGGATCGACCAGTATTACTATAGCCTCAACCTTTTTGTTTGTTTGTTTTATATTCAATGTGAATTTCAATTTTTTTTCGGGTGTCTGATCATTCTGAATTCATGGATCGTGTCAAAATTAGTTGGAGACTGATGAATTTATTGTCCTGATGCAATGTATTGTCGTGTGGTAATTAATTGATTTCTTTTTTCTTATTTCTTTTTTTGGTCAAACGAGATTATTAATCGATGTGGTTAAATGTCTGATGTGTCATCTCAGGCGGGTCAGAAGGGATCAAGTTCTAAAGTCAAGTCAAATATGGTATGTATAATGTAGCCGCTCCGGTTTTAATTTATTGGATTTGGATCCGATCAGATTTTGAATTCTTAATTTGCTTCTTAATTAAAAGAGTCTGGCAGTCTGTCGTCTGGGTTCAGAATTTGCCGCAAATTTTGGGAGCATTTTGTATTTCATTCTTTACTCTTGTGTTTAGACGAGAGAGTACATAATTTTTGTGTTTCAGGAGAAGGTACGTACATAAATGAATAGAGAACTGGACTTAATTATCCCATCTATATTTACTTTGCGCTAAAATATTATTGTTTGAGAGAGAGAATTTGGACTCTATGAGTGCATTTGGATGCACTAGAAAATAGTGATAATAACTACTATTGAGAATAATAGATTAAGAATAGCGAGAATAGTTACTATTTAAGAATAGCGCTAACTCAAAGCTATTCAGAAGTTGTTTGAATTGAATATTTAGAATAGCTATTGTAGGGATTGAGGCTTTGAGATAGTTCATTTGCTATTTCATGTTTTTGTAGGAATAGTGAGAACAGCGTTATTCTCGCTGTTCTCGCTATTCTCACTGCGTCCAAACATACCCTATATATAAATTAGTGGTGCTTAGTGTTGCTATTTTTATTTGATTATCTGGTTCAGATTTTTACCAAATTGAATATGATTAATTTGGATTGGGTCAGATTTGGTTGTACGTCAAATCATACTCATATTCTATTTATTACAATATTGGTTCTGATTCGGTACAGGATAATTGAATAAAAGTAGCACTACTAATATAAACTATTTAAATTTTGTCTAAAATCGGAGTGTCAAGGAAGTAAACTCTTTACGTTGTTTCTCTTTCCTCTCTCTCTCTTTTCTCTCTTGCGACTCTTGTCTGGAGCATGGCTTAAGAGGAGAGGAGGGGAGATGATGTATGGGTGATCAAACCTGATTGAACCCGATTTATTTACTTCAAATCACTAAGGCTATGTTTGGATGACACAAGAATAGAGGCTACTTTAGAATAGTAGCTATTCAGAACGACAATGTGTATTCAAACAATATTTTTTTTATTCATAATAGCTAGAATAATTGCTATTCTCTATTCCTTGTAAATGTTGGAATAACTATTATTCGGAAGTGTGAAGGGAGAGATTTTTTTTTTTTTTGGATTTCCGTCAACACAATCTTAAAATGACAAATTTGATACCACTTTCGCTATTTCCACATCGTGACAATTCGTTTGAGGTCCCGCTTGTCTATATGTTTTCTTAATTAACACCTTGTTAACACAATTATTTATTAGTTACAACTATTCACTATTCCACATGTGCAATCCAAACAATATTTTTACTAATCCAAATAGCACCATTTTCACACTAATATGAAAATTACTATTTTTTTTTCTCTATTCTCATTTACTATTATCAAATTTCATTATTCTAACTATTATAGCTCCCATCCAAATTTTGAAGGAGAGAAGAAGAGAATAGAAAAAAAAAATGTGAATTCTATAAACAAAATATTTTAAGTTTGTAACCCTCAAATCGAGGGATAAATCAGAGCACAACTCTTTACATTGCTTCTCTCATGTTGCCTCTCCCTTCTTTCAGCTTGCTCTTTCGGTCCGCTCATAAAATTAGTGATTTTGCTTGTCGGACTACTGATTTTGTGAAACCGGTAATTCAATTTGAGGAGGAATCCACTCACACCCTTTTTTAATGAGACTGTTTTACACCCTACATTTTCAATGTCCAAAAAGTTGATCTAAATTGTTTAACATGATGGATATATATTAAAATGTGTTTTCTAATCAAATTTTATATATTTTTAAATTTTTTTACTATTTATTAAGATGGGTACAACTATTCAATGGTTTGAAAACAATGTTTTTGTAAAATACTTAATAAATAGTAAAAAAATTAAAAAAAAATTGTAAAATTTGATCTTCAAGCACATTTTAATATATCCATCATGTTAAACAGTTTAGATCGGCTGTTTAAATTTTGAAAACTCTAAAAATATAGGGTGTAATTTGATGTCACCAAAAAAAAGTGTAAGTGGATCTCTCATTCTGTTTTTATGTTGTTTTATTGCAAAGAGAAATGCATGTCGAATTAGTGATTTTGCAAAACCGGCTAATCTAATTTTATGTTGTAGTATTGCAGGAGAAATCATTTCTTAATTACTTGTGATAAAAGTCCATCAATTTTCGGAATTATAAATTTCCTTGCATTGCAAAATAATATAACCTTTATGTGAGCTGTTATATGATGTTTTCATTGTCAATATCATCGTTTTACATTCTTAGAATTCAAATTAATATAGTGTTATATATGGTTCATTTTATTTGAATAGGTCATTTCCAAATGTTGAAGCATGCAGAAAAATATAACGAAGGAGATAAAAAAAATGATAAATTTAATAGTGAATGACCCAAACAATATACATATTTTATATATAATTTTCTGAGCATAATTATATAATTATAATTTATCATGAACAATAATAGTCCTATTCGAAAATAGTAAAATATCATGGACAATAGTAGTTTTATTCTATTAATTGATAACAATAATAACATAAAAGCGATTAATTGATACATACATTGCAAATTAAGATGATTTGGGGTCATTTATGCAAAGTAATTAACAAATTAATAACGCATTAATGCAAAGTAGGTTATTGTTAATTAGAACCCGCCATAATAAACTTATAATTCATAGGCCATTAATGATAAAATAATGCATGAACTAATATTGTTTACTTTTACTAAAATTTTCATTTAAAACCCCACAATTAATTAATTGAGAGTCTCATCTTCTCAAAATTTTACTATAAACACAATGCAAGAAAAGTTTTCCATTCTCCCCCTTATCACCTCCCTTTATTGCAAGGAATCTTTATTTGGTGTCTATTTTGCTTTTCACTATTCCAACTTGAATACCTCAATTCAAATTAATCAAAAAAACGACAAAAATATTACAAACAAATAATGCTAGTTTTCATAAAGAAGAAAAATGAGAAAGGTATTAACTCTCTCTGCTCAGACATTAAAGAAAACCATCACTTCCCCCTCAATGCACCTCTCTTTTGTTATATAACCCTACAAAGAGGTGCACCACTATCTCACAACATAAAAAGGCCTCAAGACACTAAAAAACTACATGCATGCAACTATGCAAGTGCCCACCCTCTCTCTCCACAAAGGGCTAACTTAACCCCTCTCTCTCTCTTTTAAAATTGGGTCACTTGTCCTTCTTTTAATACAAATCACAACACCCTCACCTCTTTGACATTGTGCGTTTAATTTGAGACCTCCAAGTGCGCTACTCTCAATTAAGGTAATTATAATTTCTCTCTACAATTCGATCCATTGTATTGCAGTTCTCATCCATACAAGTACATATTTATATAAGAATTGTACTTCAATTTCCTTGAGGAGGGGATGAATCACAAGTCAAGTCAAGTGCCTTTTATAGAAGTTCGATATATATTAGGTGAAATTTTTTCCTCGTATTATGCATGTGTTTTTTTTTTTTTTTTTTTTTTTTCTAGTAAATAGGGTCCATAAAGTCAACCTAGATGCAAAAGAAAAGGGGTTTTCAAATTTCTTGTTCTAACTTCTGGAAACATCTAAATATGTTTCCATGTAGAAGTCAACATTATGCGCACGTCCACCCCCTCTATATTTTCCCCTGTAATTTTCTATTCTGATTATAAATTGATGGTTTTTTTTTTTTAAATTTTCCCTTTTGATTTAAAAAAAACTTCTATATATCCTCATATTAATATCAACATCAAAATTAAGGTGAATATCATGAGCCGTAGCAACGGAAAGAACCCAAGATTTGATTGGAGGCTAAATCTTTCAAGAGCAAGAGGTGGGCCTTCCACAAGTGGCCACGATGGAATGAACAACAACAACAACAACAACTCACCGCACCGTTCGTCCACGTCATCATCATCTGGTGGAACCGTATCGCCACCTAGCTCATGCGTGTCATCTGACGAAGGAGACCACAGACAGTCAGACAGCCCTGATGCAACTATGATAGTCGTTGGATGCCCCCGGTGCATGATGTACGTCATGCTCTCGGAGCAGGATCAGAAATGCCCCAAGTGTAAGAGCACAGTGCTGGTCGACTTCAATCGAGGCAACGACAGGTCGAAAAAGAATTAAACGGCAGTCAATTCGGCGTTGTAGTAATTCTTGGGTAGACTTGGTCTATCGTTAGATCGGTGGAATGGGAGTGAAACTCAGTAGGCTGTTGTCTTTTTATTCAACCCATTCTATTTCTTTGTTCATGACCTTTGGTCATTTCTCTTAGTTATCCCCTTAGAAATTTTGCATGGTCTACGTACACCGCCTACTGGTTTTCACTCCAACAAATATCTACTGCGTACTGGTCCATCATCTAATTCAGGCCAAGTCTACCTAAGAATTTCTCGTTGATGCTCTTTTTACTAGCATATTTTTTTTTTCTTGTTATGGGAGATTTTAGTTTATACATCAAGTTATGAACTAGTTTGCCTTGTCTCCATGAAATCGTATTTCATGAATATCATGAAAAATCTGAAATTGTGATGGACGTTGTAGAATATATCATTATCTCTAATTTTAATTTTTGTTTGTTTGATTATTATTTTTATTCTTTAGTCTATTAAAACATGGTGCTCAAATCTTTGAGACATGTTAAAGGTTTACATATTCTTTTTTTTCATTTGATATCTAGCTTAGATTTGTTCTAGTACTAAATAATTATCAATAATGCAATGAAAGGTTGAAGGTTGGACGAATGATTATTTTGATATACTGATCATAAAGATATGCATTAATATAAAGGGGAACAATGGTGGTTAGAGGCATTGAAAGGGAAGACTATTGAGGATTAAATCCATAATAAAACCAAATAAATGCCCGAGTAATTGAGACAGTTGAGCTCGAATCAATTCTAGGATGTTACGTCAGATCCATTTCATGTCAAGTTTTTCTACTCCATACGCTCCAGTCCTTGCATTCACTGGATACTGCTTTTTATTTTGCTTCTTATACAACCTGTATATATATATATATATATATATGTATACTGTATATATATATAGATAATCATTCATTTTGTATGTTTCTGAGAAGTTGCCGCTGAAGATTATTTGGAATTATTATATTTGTAGATAGTGCATCAATTAGAGCGCATAACATCATCTTCCATTTTCGTTTTTAAGTATCAATTATATATGCATTGATGGAGTTGGCTATGGTGCTACGCGTAGCATAGAGGGTCTCCGTGTAACGGCTTAATATTTGAGTTTTCAAAATTATAGCAGTCGATCTGAACCGTTCAACATGTTCTTCATATGAATATGTACTTGCAAACCAAATTTTATATTTTTTTATAACTTTTTTACTATTTTTTTAGATATTTAGAAAATCACTTGATCTGAATGGTGTAGAATTTTTAGATCAAGTGATTTTCTACCTATCTAAAAAATCGTAAATTAAAAAAAAATATATATAAAATTTAGTTTGCAAGTACATATTCATATGGAGATCATGCTGAATGGTTCAAATCGACCGTTAGGATTTTAAAAACTCAAATATTGAACCGTTGCATGGAGGTCTTCTATGCTACGGATAGCATATTAGCATTTTCCATGCATTGATTCAAATTTATATAAAATTAATATTTAACAATACACTGACAAAAATCATTGATTCCTCTAATTAATTATAAATATGGTTCTAGGATCAACTTTTATTCTATTAATATATAAAATACTCCTTTAATATAATTAACAGTCGACATGTGTTAGTATTTAATTTTAGAAAAATTTCACGGACATATTGCAAGAATTCATATTTTAAGTATGATTTGCATGATATTTAATTATCTCATAAATATACCAAATTTATTGAAGTTTGATGTTTGTTTAGTTGATCAACAAATAGTTTTGAACTTCTAATACATCATTCATGCGTTACAAATTTAGACTTAAAATAAGAATTAATTTTTGATTTAGTAACAAATGCAATTCTCTTTCCTACTGAAAATAACGTATAATTACAGACCTTACAATTTAAATAAAAATTTATGACTTGAATAAATTTCCTTCTTCTTTGGTTCGAAAATGTTATAAAAAATTGACTTTACTGATCTATCTTTTGACATCCATCATATATTTTTTTTAATAGGACTCGGCAAACTTTACTACTATTATGTGTGGATATGATACAAGGACATCAGGGCCTGCATTGTACATTAAAGGACAAGTCCAGTGAGATAAACTGGAGAGGACAAAAAAGTAGATACAAATAAGAAGTATTTATGCATGACAGCCCAATTCCATCTTATCTGAGGCTTGCACTTGAATGCTAAGGTGGGAGTCGTGATTCATTACGGCAATACTAAATGCAAGAATGGCTGTACGGCATCTCGTTTAGAATTGAGCGCTCCATATGGGGCCACAGAAGTTATGCCCTTTTTAATGATCATAACTTCTTTTTATTTTTGTTAAATTTATAACAAGTCATAAAATTATTTCAATGTTTTAATACTACGGGTAGAACACAATTCCATCTTAGTACTGTCACAGTAACAAATGAATTATTCAGATTTGTTTTAACGGGATAAAAATTTTGTGATTCAGAAATAATTTAAGTATAATTCGGAAATAATTCGGTACCATAAGGAAGAAAATAAAAAAAAAATGCATTTTTTTGCGTTTTATTATGAATAATTTTGTAATTTGTGATTTATTCGCTTTTAGTTCGCGAATAATTCGATTAGCCATTTTATTCGCCGTTCGGTACAAAAACTCCAAAAATACGTTTTATTTCCAAATTATTTGTAAATAAAATATGAATAACGTTACTATGGTTACTGCAGCGTATTGCAGTTGGTAGAGGCATTGGTACTTTATAGAGGGAGGAATGGAGGATTAGGGTTTGTGTATGTGAGTGGGTAAAGCTTACAGAGTAGAACTAGGGTGCTCTTAAGCTCATCAAAGTTTTGGTGAGCTTAACTCTAAAACTCATCAAATTGATTTTAAATAACGAATCTGAACTGTTGAAATCCGCCTATCTTACGTGTGATGCATCTACATGTGAAATTTTTAAACATTCGAATTAATTTAGTATAAAGTCAAGCGGTTAAAATTAGAAGGTTAATAAATTAATTTTAGTGCATTTATTTTTTGAACGTTTTTTGACCACTTGACTTTATACTAAATTAATTCGAATGTTTCAAAATTTCACATGTAGATGCATCACACGTAAGGTAGGCGGGTTTCAACGGTTCAGATTCGTTATTTGAAATCAATTTGATGATTTTTAGAGTTAAGCTCACCAAAATTTTGGTGAGCTTAAGAGCACCCTAGTTCTACTCTTCAAAAATATATAAAATTAATTTAGATGCATCATTAGTAAAGTATATAAGTTTCAACTATTTAGATTCGTGGTTTGAACTCAATTTAATAGATTTTAAAGTTAAATTTGTTAAAATTTATTGAGCTTTAAGAACACCCGAGTTGTACTCTTTATAGTACTACCAAAGCACATATAATATTTAAAAAACCAGTTTCCAGCTTATATTCAACATTTTTTTTGTTTTTTTTTTTTATGATAAAAGGCATATCATATGCCCTTCAATATATTGAAACTGGAAGGTAACTTACAAGATAACAAGTTTGTTATCTAACATGGTGAGAAATAGAAGGTTCTAATACGCTACAAAATACAAATACACGACGCTTAACAGTCCACCAAAATACTGTAATAGTAAAGTCATTATCTAACACTAAACCTCTCAAGTGGGGGCTAGGGAAACTAACAGATCCACCCAATGAATCATTACAAAATTGATGGGTTGAGCTTCATTTCTTCAAGAGGCTGGAGGTCTAGTAACACTTCCTACATTGGGAGGTTCTTTGATCAACAACACCTAAGAGCATCATCGGGACTGTCTCATTGAAACCATTGTCAGAATACAGCACAGCTAGTAGGGGTGCAAACGGATCGGATAGTGGTAAAACCATATCCGTATCTGTTTTTATTTTTCAGATACGGATACGGATTGGATATTAGACGGATACGGATACGGATTGGATATTAACCGGATACGGATATCTATTTTTTATAATAGTGAATAACATAATTTTTTTCATAATATATATTAAACTATATAATATATATCTACTATTCGGATATAGATAGTTAAAATTCAAAATCATATCCGTATCCGCATCTGCACGGATATTCGGATATTGGATATCCGAATTAAATTTTTGGATACGGAGTCGGAAACGGTCGGATAATATCCAACCCGTTTGCACCCATATCACAATTTTTTTTTTTTTTTTTTGTAATATTATCAAATATACCAACATGATTATTTACCATAAAAACGGATGTACGCATAAATCTCTACAAATATAAACTATTATATTATCTACAAATGTAGGGTAAAAAGAGAAATTACTTATGGTGATTTAGAATATGGCTTATGCCATATATATGAAAAGTTGAATAAAATAAAAAGAATTTAATATTTACATCAGTGAGTGTGTGTGTGTGTGTGTGTTGTCCAAGGGAAACATTTTTTAAAACATCCACCACCGTCAATAAATAGGTTCAAATGTTTATTGAATGAACGTGTTTATAGTAAAATATCATGGAAAGACATTAACGGAAAAAGGGAGACAATTGACGGTGATGTCCTGCGCTGTGTAATAGTTTTTTTTTTCGATAACAAAAACACAGACTTTACTAAAAAAGAAAAGAGCCTAAATACTTAGGAAACGATGATGAGGGCTTTAACTAGAACAACAATTACCGTTGCTTTATAAAATTCGAATTCACAATATAATAACATTATATATTAGTGATCATTATTTACGAATACTTTACTGGTTCGATGACCGGTCCGGTTTTAATAACATTGCTTTCAACTACGTGCTAAATAAACGGTAGATATATAGGCCGGAATTTCATGTATATCCTTTAAAAACATGGAAATTATGTATTTTCTCCTCTATTTTTTTAAGATCATATTTACCCTTCAAAATTATGTATTTTCTCCTCTAATTTTTTAAAGATCATATTTACCCTTCTAAACTCACAAATTTACTCAACTTATTGCATTTTCTATTGAAATTCATATTGAATTTATAGAGTACTCATTTATCTTTTATTAAATTTTTTTTTTTAGTTTGTGTAAAAAAAAAAAAAATTCAATCTTCTAATGAATCGGTTTCTGAGGGCATATGACACATTTCTCTACATGGATGCTTGATTCTCCGAATTTTTTATTAATATTCAAATTTAATATTAAATTTCAAAAAATAACCGGATCAGTAACGTTTTCCGAAATCTACCATTTCCGGAAAAAAAATTTCCGGAAACGGTAGCTACTTCCGGAAATTTTTTTTCCAGAAATAGCCTATTTCCGGAATAAATTTTTCCGGAAATAGGATTTTTTTTTTTTAAGGAAATTTTTTTTCCGAAAAGTTTTTTTATAGGAATTTTTTTTTCATTTTTCAGTTTTTATTTATAATTTATTTATTTTTTGTATTTAAGTATTACAAATATTTAATATAGTTTTTTAAAAAATAGATAGAATACTATATAATTTGATTTATTCGAAAGACTGCTACAAATAATCCGGATCAACATTTTTCATGCCGGATTTTTTACGGCCGTAAAAAAAAAAAATATAATATAATATATGCATATGTATATATAATATAATATATGTATATGTATATATAATATAATATGAGGAGGGATCAAATGACACCATTTTTTGGTGACATGGAATGACACCGTCCATTTTCAAAGTCCAAACAGTCGATCCAAACCGTTCAACTTGATGGATATGTTAAAATGTGCTTACAGATCAAATTTTACATTTTTCTGAATTTTTTTTGGTTTATTTAGAGGGGTTCAAAAATTCAACGGTCTGAATATAGCGATTTTGTTAAATACTTAATAAATAGTAAAAAAATTCAGAAAAATGTAAAATTTGATTTCCAAGTTACTCTTAATATATTCATCATATTGAACGGTTTGGATTGACTATTTGGATTTTGAAATTTCAAAAATGGACATTGTCACACCATGTCACCAAAATAGTGGTGTAATCCGATCCCTCCTCATATAATATATGTATATATATGTATATATAATATAATATATATGAAAATGAAGATATAAAATATGAGGTATGATGAGGTATAAAAAATATGAGGTATTGGAACCCTTGTTTAGTGCCTCAAAAATTCAGTTGAAGTTTTCGTTCAACAGTAGGCATTCAACGATCGGTATTTTCAAAGTTTTCAAAGTCTAAACAGTTGATCCAAACTGTTCAACATGATGGATATTTTAAAATGTGCTTGCAGATCAAATTTTACAGTTTTCTAATTTTTTTTACTATTTATTAAGATGGGTACAAAAATTCAATGGTCTGAATATAGATAGTGATTTTGTTAAATACTTAATAAATAGTAAAAAAATTCAAAAAAATATAAAATTTGATATTGAAGCACATTTTAACATATATATTATATTATATATACATATACATATATTATATTATATATACCTATACATATACATATACATATATTATATTATATTAATTTTTCTTACGGTTATAAAAAATCCGGCATGAAAAATGTTGATCCGGATTATTTGTAGCAGTCTTTTGAATAAATCAAATTATATAGTATTCTATCTATTTTTTAAAAAACTATATTAAATATTTGTAATACTTAAATACAAAAAATAAATAAAAACTGAAAAATGAAAAAAAAATTCCTATAAAAAAAATTTTCGGAAAAAAAAATTTCCTAAAAAAAAAAAAAAATTCTATTTCCGGAAAAATTTATTCCAGAAATAGGCTATTTTCGGAAATTTTTTTTCCAGAAGTAGCTACCGTTTCCGGAAATTTTTTTTCCGGAAATAGAGGCTATTTCCGGAAATTTTTTTTCCGGAAAGGGTAGATTTCGAAAAACGTTACTGATCCGGTTATTTTTTGAAATTTAATATTAAATTTGAATATTAATAAAAAATTCGGCTTGATTCTACAACAAAAAAAATCACCATTTGCCCTCACAACTAGCTAACTAACTCTTATTAATATATTAAATGTTAGTTTGGTATTTTTTTTCCAAAAAAAAAAACCCACACACTTGATTAGTCTTATAATATTTTATATATATAAGGGTAGATTCGACACAACAGACAATACATTTTGAGTGATGCTTCTATGGACCAAAGGACCTATTTGTAAAATGAACATATTTTTATTTTCAAAGTTCAAATAGTCGATCCGAACCATTCATCTTGTTCTCCATATTAATATGTGCTTGGAGACCAAATTTTACATTTTTATGAATTTTTTTACTATTTATTAAGATGGGTACAAAATTCAATGGTCTGAATTTGATATTTTTTGTACCCATCTTAATAAATAGTAAAAAAATTCAGAAAAATGTAAAATTTGGTCTCCAAACACATATTAATATGGAGAACAAGATGAACGGTTCGGATCGACTGTTTGAACTTTGAAAATAAAAATATGTTCATTTTACAAATAGGTTCTTTGGTCCATAGAAGCCTTTGCCATACATTTTTATGCGTGATTTACATATGAATTGCCATAATTGTCCTTCTCCGTTTAGTTTTTAATAAAGAAAAAAAGGCGTGGACATAAATTATATTTTAAGAAAATTAAATAAAAAAGTTATATTTTTTGTTTAAAGAAGCAAGAATATTTGTATCAATTCAAATCATAAGCTTGTTGTATTTTAACCAAATTTGTATGCTTATTTCATTTCATGGGCAAATGAAATGATTTAAAGAGTTAAATGGTATGCAAAAATAAATTGAAGAGTTAATCAATAATAATGAAAGGATTTAAAGACTCTAGATATAAAGAGTTAATCAATAATTAATTTCATGGGCAAATGAAATGATTAAAGAGTTGAATGGTATGCAAAATAAATTGAAGAGTTAATCAATAATTATGAAAGGATTTAAAGATTCTAGATATATTCAAGAGTTGATGGAACAAATTTCAAAGAATTTTAAAAGTTAATGGATAAAATAATTAATAATTCTAAATGTTTTCGATGGATAAATATAAAGGATTCAAAAAGTTGAAGGATATATAAGATATATTTAAAAGTTGATGAGTGAGTATTAAAGGAAAAATTGAACGTACGTTGCATAGGATACTAAAATCCACGAATTACATATATCTACATGAATCCTTCTTGTCAAAATTATAGTGATATTTATATTTAGAGGAGGGTTCAAATGTCTTTATTTTTTGTATCTTCATCATGCTTCTATTTTTAAACACTTAAATATCTCAAAGTTTAAAACTTAAATATCAAAATAAAACCGTTAGATATGATCTATGTTATTTTCTTTATGTGCCCAATAAAAATTATCACGTTTTGATTTTGTTTTTATGTGAATCAATAAGTTAAAAACTCGACGTCTAGAAATTATCCACATCACTATACCTTTTTACAAGCTCAAGATGACAACAAAAACAAAATTGAAATGTTATAATTTTTTACACGTGCATAGATAAAATAATGTAGTTTATATCTAATGATTTTATTTATTAAAATTTTGAAAAATAGAGGCACGAAGAAGACCAAAAAAAAATGAAGATATTTAAACCCTCCTCTTAAATTTAATAACTCTTTTAGATTTTATCTCGTGCTAAAAGTTGACGTCGTAGTCATGCCCCTGCAAGCTGACGTTTAGCTTATACAATTGATTATCCAATCCATATACAATAGTTGGAAACAATCAACTAGTTTTATGCACAAAACTTTCATAGTCAATACGTATCATACAGTTTTTTAAGTAAAGATTAATTGCTATCTAACTATGTAATATTTAAAAAAGAAATATTTTAGTTTTTTTAACATAAAATGTCTCACACAAAACACATTATCTTTACCACTAAACAAACAAGTTTTATTCAGCTGATCATCTAATCAACCCATATGCTCACAAAATTAGAAATTACGTAAATTAAGTGTTAAAAATTATGACAACGAAATTTAGCTACTTCAAAAGCGATTCAAAAAAGATAGAATTTTTACAGCCGTGGCCATCCTTCTTCTCCCTTCTCACTTCACAATTTTCACACTTTGTAGCTCTCATTCCAAACATCACATCTCTCATCTCTTTCAGTTCTATCTTCTCAAGTGAAGAGAAAAATGAGAGAGAGAGGAGGAACCAGAATTGAGTGGAGTCGAGAGTGCAGTACTGTCAGAGTTCGAAGTATAGAATTTTCATCTCGATTGGAATACGACGGTGAGCAGATCCGACCATTGTCAGAGTGCGCCGGCGGTTGAAGTAGTGGATCCGATCGTAAAGCGAGATGATGATTAATTACAGTGATCAACATCTCAATTGGAGCGCGACAATGAGTATCCGGTTGCCATCAGAGTGCGGCGGCAGGCGAAGATGCTGATCCGATCGTGGAGTGAGACAGTGGTTAGAATACAAGATTAGTTTAGAATATTTTATGAGAATAAAAGAGTAGATTTAAAGATTATGGTCATTCGACCTATTGTAAATATGTTTTTTTATTGATGAAATTGTTAGTTGACATTTAAAGCCGCTAACCTTAAAAAATATTAAAAATTATTATAATGTGAATTGTAGATCTCTTTGAATTAAAATGTGTGATCAAGTGAGGCTATGGTAATAAGTATAATGGTTTACGATTTCGTGCTATGGACTAGTTAGAGGTGCAAACAGATCGGATATAGTAAAATTATATCCATATCTTCTTTTAATTTTTAAAGACAGATACAAATTTGATAATAAACAGATACATATTGGATATTCATTTTTCGATACTATTATTTATTAAAAAAATATCAAAATTCATAATATTTATCTAATTATAATGGTGAATAATATAATTTTTTTATAATATAAATTAAACTATATAGCATATATCAACTATTCGAATATAGATAATTAAAATTAAAAGCCATAACCGTATCTGTATGGCATACGAATATCAAATATCTTTATCTAATTTTTGCATATGGATCCGTATTCGGACATATTATATCCAATTTGTTTGCACCCTTACTATGGACTCATATTTTTATTTTGTTTTAAAAGTTCAAATAGTCGATTCAAACCATTCAACATGATTTTCATAATAAAATATATTTATAAACCAAATTTGATATTGTTTTGGAACTTTTATTTTTATCTTTTTAGATAGGTAGAATATCAATAGATTTGAAAATTTTGGACCATATAAAAGCTCAGCAGTTTTCAACCTATCTAAAAAAATAGTATAAATTTTTTTAAGAAGAAAAAAAAATTAAGTCTTAAAAGTACATTACATACAAAATCATGTTTAACCTTCGAATTGACTATTTAAAATTTGAAAATAAAAAAATATAAATTCATAACACTAATCAATCCGTAACACTATATATTGTTCCATAGCTTCACTCTGTGATTACAAAATAAAAATATAAATTCGAGTATATAAATTCATATCACTAGTCAATCCGTAATATTACATATTGTGCCAAAGCTTTACTCTTTGATAAAGCCGAAATAAAGCCGTCCATGTTATACTATCAACTTGGACTTCGACTTGGGCTCAGAAACAACTTGGACTTGGGCTCCTAACACATCCAATGAGCATAAGCCAGCTTGGATCCTCTTTCTCTGCTCGATCTACTATTAAGGTTAGTGCATCTTGCACCAGAGCGAGAACTTATATATACTGAACTTGTTTAAACACTTAAAAGGAACTTGGGCTTTATGTCAGTTTTAGCAGAGAATTTAAATGTTTTCATTTTTTTAACCTCCGTCGTACTTCTATTTTAAAAGCTTTAATAATTCAAAAATTTTAAACTTAAGAGTTAAAATAAAACCGTTGTATATGATCTACATCATTTTATCTATACACGTTTAAAAAATTATGAGATTCTAATTTTATTTTGTTGACATCAAGAGCTTATAAAAGTGTACTAATGTTAGGGGAGTAAACGGAGCAGATTCGAAGCGGATAATGCTGTTAGCATATTCGTATCCATCTTTTAATGAGCGGATACGAATACAGATACAGATACAGATACAAAACAGATAATCCATGAATACGAATTCAAATTCGGATACAAAATAAATAATGATCGAATAATCGAGTCATATGAATAATTCACTTAAATAATCCACTTATATTATAATATAATACAAATATTATAATCAAAACAGAATTCATTTTGAAGTAATACCACAAAGAAAAAAGAAGACAAAAAATAGGGTTGTTGTCCGATTTTATATTTAATCAATAGTTCCACAACTTATAATTAACAGGTGTTGTGAGCTTATCTTATATAGTAGCTTTTTTAGGGTACGTTTGGATGACACAGGAATAGCACTAACTCAGGAATAGCTGCTATTCCTAGTGAGTTATTCTCACTATTTCACGTTTGGGTGAAAAAATATTATTCTCAATACAAGAAATAGCTCGGGCTAGCTGCTCTTCTGCTATTCTATTGAAATGTTGGATTAGCAGCTATTTCAAAATGTCGAGTTAGCAGCTATACTAATTACATAATATTACTATATCAATAACAACTATAATATATTATAATATTATTATAATAATGATTTACTATATTAACAATATTAATTATTAATTATATAATTATAAATTAATAATAGTTATTAATAATAAGATACTAATGATATAATATTAATATATTAATAACAACTATAACATATTGTAATATTATTATAATAATTATTTAAGATATTAACAATATAACATATTAATTATATAATTACATATTAATAATAATTATGAATAAGAAAATATTAATTATATAATATTAATATATTATAATATTATTATAATAATTATTTAACATATTAACAATATAGGATATTCATTATATAATTATATATTAATAATAATTAGTAATAATAAGATACTAATTATATAATATTAATATATTAATAATGACTATAAAATATTTTAATATTATTTTAATAATTATTTAATAAATTACTAATATAACATATTAATTATATAGTTATATTGTTAATAAGATACTAATTACACAATATTAATATATTAATAATAACTATACTATATTACAATAATATATAATAATTATTTAATATATTACCAATATAACATAATAATTATATAATTATACTAATAATAATTATTAATAAAAAGATATTAATTATATAATTTTATACTAATAATAATTATTAATAACAACACACTAATTATATAATTGGTGGACAGCCACTGTTAAATTTTTCAAAAAAATTGAGATTTACTATGTTTAAATATAACAAAATGCTACATTAATCTGTCCCACAACGACAATTGTTGTAAACTCTGAATAGTGGCGGAACATAGTTCATTGCAAGGGGTGCTCAAGAACCTTTTTTTTTAATCAAGTACATAGAAGTTCAATTAATTTTTTTTTACATGATAGCTCACGCTATGTAATATTATAAATTTATAGGGTTTAAAAATAAATTATGAGTAGCAACTTTTGACCGCCTTTTGATTTCGGATTCTTATTGTTCACTCCTAAATTTGCGTACCATCAATATTAAGAAATAAGAAACTTCCTGCAGTTGCTGGAATTTGGAAAGTTAACCAAATGAAAAAACGAAATCTAATTGAGGAATCTGGCGGATCAGGATAAAAGATTGTGTCATTTGTTCTACTTTTTTATTAATATTTGTCTTCACGAGAAACTGCCTCAATTAAATGCCTCACCTCCTCTTCAAGAAGAAATTCAGAGAAGTGACGAAATCCCATAGAGCAAATTTGCAGAAACTCAGAAAATAAAATTAAAGAAGAACTGCGCAATTCAATTTTAATTTATATTTGTTTGTACTTTTTAAAATTATTATTCATTGTAATTTTGAGATAAAAAGTGATATTTTTTTTATAATTTGTACATAGATAAAATTATGTCTAAGAGAAAAACATTACACTTACTTTAAGATGAAGGAAAGCAACTCGAATTCTCAAACTTCAACTGAAATTTCAGGTCATGATAATCAGATTTCTGAACCAATTCTACATGTAATGAATATTGATCAAGAGCAACATTCACATAGTTTTTTAAGATCATTTAAATATGAGATCCAAATAAACACCTCCAATTGTCAGATTACCCTACTAATGAAACACATGAAGTTAGAAAATTTTACATATTTAAGGGGTCTTACCAGTTTCATTTCATATGAGATTATTGCTGAATTTAATTTTTTAGGAAATAATAGGTTGAAATTTAAATAATATATGAATTTCATGTTTTTAATTTAGTTTTGATAGACATGATATTTTATTGATGCTATTTATTGTATCTTTTTATGAATTCAAATAGTGAAAATTTTTGTGTTATAAAAAAAAAATATTTTTGATTATTCTTTTTAAATGATGTTTAACTTCTCCTATATTCAAATTATGGTTCCGTGTCTGACTCTAAATGCTAATTATTCTAGATCATAGACCTTGCATTTTTTTCAATTCAAAGCATCCGTGGAATTCCAACCTTCGTTATTTTGTGAGAATCATATTGACCCCAATAGCATCAACCAAAGTTTCTAACCACTTGTAAAAGTAAACAAAATAATAAAGTTACGATGAGAAAATATGATTTTTTTTCCTGTGGAATTCCAACTTTTGGTACGAGAAAGTCAAAAAACAAAGAAATTGTTATAACCTATAAGGAACGTCAGATTAATGGCATTATGACTGAGACCAATCAGTTCCTATTAATCACAGTAAAGTAAAAAAACAAGCATTCAACATACGCATGTTTTTCCTATATTATGGCTGTCAATTCAGTTTCCTCCTACAAAAAGTTGTGTAACCCAAAAAAAATTCAAATTGTATCATTTTTTCTTTCATTAGCCATGGCTTCTCCAAAATCATACAGCTTCCTTCACTTTCTCTTCTTCCTCTGCCTTAACATACCATCTAGCTCATTTGCTTCCGATCACATCTCCTTCAACAACTCTCTCTCTGGAAACAAGACTATAAGCTCTCAAGGTGGAAAGTTTGAGCTCGGTTTCTTCCATTTAGGTAACAAATCAATCTCTCCAAATTACTACCTTGGTATCTGGTACAAGAAGGTACCCCAGTTAACTCCTGTTTGGATTGCAAACAGAAATACACCAATCTCAGACCCAAATAACAGTGAGCTAAGAATTTTACCCAGCGGAAATATGGCTCTTTTGGATCATAACAAGACCCATATTTGGTCTACAAAATTGACCTCTTTAAGCTCAAACTTCACAATTTGTACATTGTTAGATACTGGAAACCTTGTGTTAAGATATAGTTCCAATCAATCTACCACATACTTATGGCAAAGCATAGATCACCCGACCAATACATGGTTGCCTGGTGGTAAACTTGGGAGGAGCAAAGCATTGGGCCAACAAAGCTTAGTTTCATGGAAAAATTCCAATGATCCGACAGAAGGGATCTTCTCACTCGAGCTAGACCCAAATGGCACTAGTGAAATTTTACTTTCCTGGAACAGATCGAAATATTATTGGGCATCCGGAGAGTATAATGGGCAAATATTTAGTAACATACCGGAATCGCTTAAAATTTCCCAATTTTATAATTTTAAGTATGTCTCAAATGAAAATGAGAGCTATTTCACATACTCATTGAAGGATGACAGTATAATTTCGAGGCTTGTGATGGATATTTCGGGGCAAATGAATATTCAATCATGGACGGAAGAATCACAACGATGGTTTTTTTTATGGGCTCAACCACAAGCACAGTGTGATGTCTATGCCTTGTGCGGTCCTTTTGGGTATTGTGATGCAAAAAACTTACCGTATTGTAGTTGTGTGAAAGGTTTTGTAGAAGTAAATTCCTTTGATTGGGAGTTAGGGGACGCAAGTGAAGGTTGCCAAAGGAACTCTCCCCTGCAATGTGACCTAACAAATGGTTCATCACCAAATGAAAACAAGGATAACTTCTTTGAAATATCAAGGATAAGCCTACCAGATAAGTCACATACGTTTAACAAAGCTAGTTTAGTAGATTGTGAAAAAACATGTCTACAAAATTGTTCTTGCAAAGCATATGCATATAATAGTAATAATTGCTCGATTTGGTATGATAGCTTGCTTAATCTGTATCAAGAAACAGATGGGTCAACTGGAGACACACTATTTCTTCGTTTGTCAGCATCTGAGTTCAAGAAGCCAAGTCACATAAAAAGGGAGATAATTTGGGTTATCTTTGGATCTCTCTCAAGTTTTCTAGCTTGCGTGGTTGTTATTCTTTTATTGGTCAGGAGATACCGAAGGGGAAGGTTTATTGCAGCCACTAGTGGATTAGAAAGTGGCTTGGTTGCATTTAGATATGGTGATTTGCGAAGAATAATAAATAATTTTTCAGAAAGGATTGGTGGGGGCGGTTTTGGTTCAGTGTTTAAAGGAACATTACCAAATTCTTTTTCTGTTGCCGTGAAAAGGCTGGATGGAATTATCCAATTAGGGGAAAAACAATTCCGAAATGAAGTGAGCACAATTGGCATTGTTCAACATGCAAATCTAGTTCGATTGAGGGGGTTTTGCTGTGAGGGGGACAAAAGGCTACTGGTTTATGATTACATGAAGAATGGTTCACTAGATAAGTTATTATTCCGAGAAAAATCTACTATTTTGAATTGGAATATACGATATCAAATTGCACTCGGAGTAGCACGGGGTTTGGCATACCTCCATGAGAGTTGTAGAGATTGTATAATACATTGTGATGTTAAGCCTGAGAATATCTTGCTGGATGAACTCTATGTTCCAAAGGTAGCCGATTTTGGCATGGCGAAGCTTGTTGGGAGAGAATTCAGTAAGGTTTTGACCACTCTAAGAGGGACAATTGGATATCTTGCTCCAGAATGGATATCTGGAGTTCCAATTAGCGCAAAAACAGATGTTTACAGCTATGGCATGGTTCTTTTTGAACTCATATCAAGAAGAAGAAATTCAGAGCACCTAGAAGGAAAAAATGTTGCTTTCTTCCCTCTGCTAGCTGCTGTAGAATTACACGAAGGAAATATGCTCGCAATACTGGATCCCGATTTGAATGGAAATGCTAATTTAGAAGAGGTTGAGAGAGTGTGTAGAGTTGCTTGTTGGTGCATTCAAGACGAAGAACACAACCGTCCAACTATGCGTCAAGTGGTACAAATTTTGGAGGGCAGTTTGGAAGTGAACCTACCTCCAATACCAAGATCGCTTAATACTTTCACAGAGGATTCAGCGAATTTGAAATTCTTCGAGGAGTATTCCCTATGAGAGTAAAGGTGTCGAACTTGTAGTATTGATTCATAAATCTTCTCTTATTTAGTTATAGCAATATGGCTATTCTTGAATAATTAATTAGTATGCACATTTTTCTTTTTATTGTGGTGCTTGTAATATAATTTTACTTTTAGAAAAGCCGATATTATTTTGTAATCAATGTTGTTGTTCCACTTGTCATGAAGTAATATTTGCATATGTGACCTTTATCGCTTGTAGGTTTTAAGGTGAGGTTAGTGATGTGTATATATATATATTTGAGTGATTTGAATGTACCTTCGAGGTACGTGACTATGTGCACAGAAAAGTTGATTTATTGGAAATATTTTTCACTGGAAAAATAAAATTTATATTTCCCTCTTGGACTTGGACTTGGACTGAAACTTCGCCGCCTTACTATCAACTTGGACTTGGAGTTGGACTTGGGATCAGAACAAAAATTGGGCTTGGGCTCCTAACACATCAAGGTTAATGCATTTTGGACCAGAGCGAGAACTTATTCTGAACTTGTTCAAACATTTAAAATGAATTTTTTGCTTTATATCTGTTTTATCAATTGGTAATTTGTTTTTTGAGAGGTATAATATATCAATTTATATCACATAAAAAATTGCTGCTGTTACTTCTTCCTCGTCTCAAAACCCCATAAAACAAGAATTCGTATCCCCTTACCTGACTGAGTAGAATTGAATCGGACGGTCCAAGAATGGATTGGCATGCATCTCGAAGCATAGTTTTCTTACATAGTTTTGTATTGATGCTCATCTTTCTACATAGTTTTCTTACAAATTATTTCTTTATCAATTCTTTCTATATTTTAACTACAAAACAAGCTTCTGCCAAAAAAATCTGAGTTTCCAATCCGATTCTTATGATTCTGACCGATTCATCCGATTCTAATTCAACGGTCATCAAGTATCCGATTCCGATTCTGATTCCAATTTTGAGTTTCAGTTCAGTTTAACTACATGCCATGCCAGTTCTTGCATTCTGCTCTAGATTCTAGTACTTGCGTGTAGGAAAGAGACAATGAAACAGCATCTCGATAAGAGAATTGAACAGGTCAAACTGTGTTTCATAACTGAAGTAGTTATACCAGTTGGCACAATGGATCATCACGTTTGCAACTGAATCTATTAAGCTAAAATATGTTCTGTTGCCATCTATATAAATAAAGACAATGGTTCAAATGCCTTCATTTTTGTGTCTCCATAATGCATGCCTCTATTTTAAAATTTAAATGTTGAAATAAAATAGTTAAATATAATCTATCATTTAAAATTTAAATGTTAAAACAAAAAAAAAAAGAGGCTTTGGGGTGAAGGTTCGGACAGTGGAAAAAAAATGGGCATGGCTTGGTGCAGAGAGAAAGAGGTGTGGGGAGAGAAATGGACGAGAGATGGCAGAGAGGAAGTTGTTAGAGATTTTGATTGGACTTGGGGAGATGAGACAGCGGATTGAGGTTCGGATGACTGAATAATTTCTCTATAAATTATTAGAATGTATATTGTAGATCACTTACAATCCAAATATATGTAATTGAGCGAGACTATGATAATATGGAATTATACAATAGTCAGCTTTGTAGAATCATACACTACTACATAATAAGTTATTGTACACAGACATAAACAAGCGAGTTACACGGATTTTTTGCCGCGTGGGATGCCATGATGTAGAAATCCTTGTATATATACACACGGATATTTACTGTGTACAATTAATGATAGCTACACGGATTATTACATAAACAGTCGTTTACAAATCCTTGACACTGGCGCTCTTCATAACCGAGCTTCACGGATTATTACATAAAAAGCCGTGTACAATAAGATTTCTACATTGTTATTTAGGTAAATGTCCATGTAGCTCTCTTATTTTTTTATGTATTAATTTTTTTTGAATTTTTTTAATGCTGGAAAAAAACCTTTCCACACGGACTTTTATCTAGATATCTGTGTAACTCTCTTATTTTTTAATTTTTTGAAATGCTGAAAAAACCTTTCTACACGGACTTTTAGCTAGATTTCCGTGTAGCTCTCTTATTTTTAAACATTTTTTAATTGTGTAAAATCTTTTTACACGGAGATCTAACTACATTTTCGTGTAGCTATCTTATTTTTTAATTTGGAAAAACCTTTCTACACAGATATATAATTAAATATCCGTGTAGCTCTCTTATTTTTTTAATTTTTTTTATATTTAATTTTATGTATTAATTTTCTTCTTTATTTTTTAATGTGGAGAAATCTTTCAACACGGATATTTAATTAAATATCCGTGTAGCTCTTTTATTTTTTAATGGTGAAAACCTTTCTACACGAATATTTTTTAAAATGTCCGTGTATAATTGAAATACTGTTTTTTTTAACATTTTTGTTTGTTTTTGGCTAGCCTTCCATTTTGCCAGCCATTTAAAATCAGATCAATTCCAGAACAGAGAATTTCCAAAATAAGAATACCAAAACTCCTAAATTTTGGAAATTTCCAAATTATATCAAAAATTAATACAAAATTCATGTACACTAAATTATACAAAGATCATACAAATCCATATTCTGGTTTACAAAATTGTTTTGTAAAAAAATCTGCCCACATACATCTACACTGATCTAACTGCTCCTTGGAGTAACTCTTTGACTCTGATGTATACTACAAAAAATTCAAAACATGCAAGTTACAAAAATATAGCAACTACATCTCTGTTTTGCTTAATAGAAATAAATTATTGCAATTATAACAATGCAACTACTAAAACAAGTTTAGAGGAAATCAATATTAATTCTATGGACAACTCAAGGCAAAAGATATGAATTACATATCGGATATTCTGGCCATTGGAATTGTATGCGCTCAACAAAGTGATACGTAAAAATCATTGTGTAATAACCGCATTCCCAACCGCCAATTTGTTGCGGGCATTGAAATTTACATTCAGCAGCCTAGCTATGTCAGAATGACAATAAATTTTTGAACCCAAAAATATGAAATTATAAAATTACAGTGTGCTCACCTCCATCAAGAGCCCATTCATTTTATTTATGCTCTTACCCATGCTTTGCACTCCACCCTCTTTAACATATTTCCGAAAAGCCCTTACAAAATTGAGTGACTGTAATTAGCAATTCCACAATTATAAAAAAAAAATCAAACCAAGTGATATTTAGATAACTTACTTAATTATAACAGGCATGACTCTTTTGGACTGGTGAGCGGTGATGGATTTGTTGGGTCGTTTTGAATCCATGATATAAATCGTTTTTCAAGTGACACAATCACCATCAAACACCAATGGGCGCTGTGGGAGGAGAAGAATTGTAGTACTTTAGCATAAAATTAGTGACATATATATTTCAGCATGTAATAGTGACACAAGTGTTTGCTATGGTTCATTGTGTAATTCTTTAACTGAAAATATAAACAATTAATAAGGGTTACAAGTAACCTACCTTTGTTTGTATGGCAGGAGAAGAAATTTCTTTTGATCCCTAAGAGCATGATGCATCGCTTTACGCAAGTAGTCGACACAATTATCCTGATACCATTCCAACATCATTCCATTAATTCTGCCGGGGTCCAAAAGTGCACACAAGTTCACCTTACCTTTCGATGCTGTCTCACGGCATTTCTGGACTAGGAACCTGAAAAATCATCATTTTACATTAGAGTATATATTTGAGTGCTATACACATGACATAAATAATTAATTGGTCACTAACATGAGGAAAACGGTGATGACTCCCACATTGAGCCATTTATCGGTTGACGAGGCAGCCTGTAGAAAGTTGTTGAATTCTGTGAAAGGCAGCACGACCTCCCTGCCATCGTGTAGAAACATACCGGGGGGGACACTGAAGGTAACAGCCGTCATGTCCTTGGGTGCCTTGATCAAGTGGGCGTGGAGAGTCCGCAACTCACTAGGCAAATGGCTAGCCTCTTTTGCTGTGAGCCCTGTACAGTCTAGTGGCGCGTCCACTAGCGCATCTACTGGCATATCCGGCGCTTCTGGCACAACAGACACTAAGGCTAATTCCATGTCCCGTATCGGTGACAACGCTTCTGTTGGGGTTTACCGGTGCTAACCGAAACCCTTTAGTCTTAAGGTGCAGAATGACCGTAGAACAAAAATTTATACGACCAACTTAAGCTCAGGATTAAACGGGGTATGTCAGGAAACTTTCCAAGGCGGTCCACCTTCAGTATTCCTTTGGCATCAAAACCCAATTTAATCCTTTTACAGATCTACTCCATGATTGATTTCTAAAACTTTAATCTACTTACAAATTAAATAAATTAATATAACATATTTATACCTTGTTTCCAAATCACAGTTGAAATGCAGACCAAGCGAGTAGAGCCTCACTAGGGAAGGAATCGACTCGGAGCGGAGCATCAGACGTCTGATGCCTCTATCGGTTATCCACCAGGACTAACCGGAGGGCGGTTTATTTTTTCTGCCAGAAATACTGTAAACCGCGAAATTATGCAAAAACACTATTCACGGGGAAAAGACGAAAACCCGTAAACACAAATTTTCGGTTGCTCAGTTTCATCAATATGCAAAACTGACATACTGCGAAATTCAGTAAAACACTATTCATCAGTCCCGTAAATATACTCCACAACAACCCGCAAGATTATACGTCAACTACGTATAACTTTCTTTTCTCAACCTAAACACTATTTGGGAGAGAAACCGAGAAAGAGAGAAAATACTGATTCGATTCTGCACGAAACGATATGTGTGAATTAGTGAATTTCTCTCTACCCCTCCGCCCCTATTTATAGTGTTTAGGGTCAGTTGCAAAAGACCAAAATGCCCTCCAAGTTCGGTCTATTTACAAGGTATGCCATTGACACCTCATCCTTTTATATGTGAAATGACCAAAATAACCCTTCCACACCCTTCCATATTCTTCTCCATGCTTCTACATCATGCAAGGTGGCATAGGTGTGAAATGACCATTTTGCCCTTGTGGATAGGATTGATGACATGCCATCTGGATATGATCGATGACATGTCATGCGGATAAGGACGAATCTGAAAAGACCCGAATGCCCTCGGCCCGAACACAAATAATATTCGTATAATTATTCTAAACAATTATATATATTTTTTCTTGCGGTTTGTTGTTTCGATAATTTATACAACGTGTCCTGCACATTTATAAATTAACCGGTTAACTTTTATATAACGTGTCACACACGTTTATAAATTAACCAATGTTTTAGCTTATTATTTTTACATAACATTTATAATTTAATTATAACACGTATAATTAATTATAACCATCTTACTATTGATCATAACCAATTTATAATCAATCACAATAAGATTCTCCGATTAACTTCTATATGGTGTGGCCCAATAGGATCTGTGTTATGTTGGTAAATAGAGTTAAAACTGTTTTAACTTCTATAATCATGAGCGGCATCTGGCAACACATCATGACCATCCAATTACACAAATGATGCTGTACTGTACAATATCACGATCCAGTAAACAATTTACTTGTGTCTGTTCTTTTGTCTCATAGCTATCAGATTAGTTTCAAGGTAGATGTGTGTCATCCTTGCTAACTGAATCTTTTCTTGATCTTGAGCAGATTATCAAATATAATTACTCTTGTAATTATACTGCTAGCAGATAATCTTACTCTATCAAGGGGCCCAATGATGCTATAGCTCGTATAAAATACGAGGGACAAATAGTATTCTTGGTAAACTATCACTTCGTCAGCTAAGCTATACATATGGAAAAGCTACCGTTATGACTGCTTTTTACGGACAACATTAGATAACAATCACACATACATATTTCTCAGTGGGAACGATAAATACCTCATACTGTAGAACCTGACACTGAATGAAAACATTAATGACACGAACACAATGTTAGTTTGTAATAATCTAGAAGTCAATAATACGATAATTTATCATAAAGCTTTGTTCATGAATTGGATGATTAATATCATTTTGTTGCCTTGAGTATTATTGCATTTATGGATCATTTCGAGTTCATGACTGAAATTGTGAAACTCCATAATATAGATGATATATACTCTTAAAAGGTCACTAACCAAGGTAATTAGCAGGAACACTAATTACCGTGAAAAGGTTAGTATGTGGATTAAAAGATGGTTAAGTTTTACAAACCACCTGACACGAGATGTCATTTTAATCACATAGATACATGTTCCAGGAACATGGAATTTGACAGACCCCGAATGAGACATTAAATAGAATTGTGTTCGTGTCATTAATGTTTCTCATTCAGTGTCACGTTCTAAAGTATGAGGTATTTATCGTTCCCACTAAGAAATATGTATGTGTGATTGCTATCTACCGCTGTCCATAAAAAGCAGTCATAACGGTAGCATTCCCATATGTATAGCTTAGCTGAGGAAGTGATAGTCTACCAAAAGTACTATTTGTCCCTCGTATCTCTATACGAGCTATAGCATCACTGGGCCCCTTGATAGAGTTAGATTATCTGCTAGCGGTATAATTACAAGAGTAATTATATTTGATAATCTGCTCAAGATCAAGAAAAGATTCAGTTAGCAAGGATGACACACATCTACCTTGAAACTAATCTGATAGCTATGAGACAAAAGAACAGACACAAGTAAATTGTTTACTGGATCGTGATATTGTACAGTACAGCATCATTTGTGTAATTGGATGGTCATGATGTGTTGCCAGATGCCGCTCATGATTATAGAAGTTAAAACAGTTTTAACTCTATTTACCAACATAACACAGATCCTATTGGGTCACACCATATAGGAGCTAATTGGAGAATCTTATTTTGATTGATTATAAATTGGTTATGATCAATGATAAGATGGTTATAATTAATTATACGTGTTATAATTAAATTATAAATGTTATGTAAAAATAACAAGCAAAAAACATTGGTTAATTTATAAACGTGTGTGTGACACGTTGTATAAAAGTTAACCGGTTAATTTATAAATGTGCAGGACACATTGTATAAATTACCGAAGCAACAACCGCAAGAAAAAAATATATAATTATTCAGAATAATTATACGAATATTATTTGTGTTCGGGCCGAGGGCATTCGGATCTTTTCAGATTCGTCCTTATTCGCATGACATGTCATCGATCATATCCAGATGACACGTCATCGATATCGAAACAAATAACCACAAAAAAAAAATATATATAATTGTTCAGAATAATTATACGAATATTATTTGTCTTCGGACCGAGGGCATTCGGGTCTTTTTAGATTCGTGCTTATCCGCATGACGTGTCATTGATCCTATCCAGATGACATGTCATCAATCCTATCCACAAGGGCAAAATGGTCATTTCACACCTATGCCACCTTGCATGTGTAGAAACATGGAGAAGAGTGTGGAAGGGTGTGGAAGGGGTATTTTGGTCATTTCACATATAAAAGGATGAGGTGTCAATGGCATACCTTGTAAATAGGCATATGTTGAGGGGTATTTCGGTCTTTTGCGAACCTCCTCAAAAGCCTATAAATAGAGGGGTGCATGTAGAGAGAAAAATCACTAATTCACTTGTATTGTTTCGTGCAGAATCGAATCGGTATTTTCTCTCTTTCTCGGTTTCTCTCCCAAATAGTGTTTCGGTTGAGAAAAGAAAGTTATACGTAGTTGACGTATAATCTTGCGGGTTGTTGTGGAGTATATTTACGGGATCGATGAATAGTGTTTTACCGAATTTAGCGGTATGTCAGTTTTGCTCATTTGATGAAACTGAGTAACCGAAAATTCGTGTTTACGGGTTTTCGTCTTTTCCCCGTGAATAGTGTTTTTGCAGAATTCCGCGGTTTACGGTATTTCTGGCAGAAGAAATTAACCGCTCTCTGGTTAGTCCTGGTGGATAACCGATAGAGGCATCAGACGTCTGATGCTCCGAGACGAGTCGATTCCTTCCGTGATGTAGCTCTACACGCTCGGTCTGCATTCCAACTGTGATTTGGAAACAAGGTATAAATATGTTATATTAATCTATTTAATTGGTAAGTAGATTAAAGTTTTAGAAATCAATCATGGAGTAGATATGTAAAAGGATTAAATTGGGTTTTGATGCCAAATGAATACTGAAGGTGGACCGCCTTGGAAAGTTTTCTGACATACCCCGTTTAATCCTGAGCTTAAGTTGGCCGTAGAAATTTTTGTTTTACGGTCATTCCGCACCTTAAGCCTAAACGGGTTTTGGTTACCGCGAAATCCCAAAAGTGGTATCCGAAACCCAACACACAATTCTATTTAATGTTTCATTCGGGGTCTGTCAAATATCATGTTCCTGGAACATATATCTATGTGATTAAAATGACAACTCCTTGTCTATGGTCTGTAAAACTTGACCATCATTTAATCCACATACTAACCTTATAGCGGTAATTAGTGTTCCTGCTAATTACCTTGGTCAGCGACCTTTTAAGATTAAGAGTATATATCATCTATATTATGGAGTTTCACAATTTCAGTCATAAACTCGAAATAATCCATAAATGCAATAATACTCAAGGCAACAAAATGATATTAATCATCCAATTCATGAACAAAGCTTTATGATAAATTATCGTATTATTGACTTCTAGATTATTACAAACTAACAGCTTCATCCTCATTGATTGTTTCACTTCTTCGTGTCTGTATCAAATTTTGTATATATCTTTTTCAAGTATTTGAAAAGAACAATTTGAATAAGATATCCCTATTTTATTTGGAGATTACCTTGTCCAGAATAATTTGATTCTTGGGCCATTGGACTATTGCATGGTGGGAATCATCAAGCACCGCCATGTCATCGGCAGGGACAGGAAGAGGCATTCTCACAGCCCAATCCTGTGTGATCTTGTCAACTGTTACAAGGAGATGGTTGGGTCTCAGCTGATCACCGGTTGCAGGAGGATGTACAATGCCCTTAGCAATGGTCAGAGGAGTAGTACCAAAATACATGACGAGGTCGCATGCTGTGGCCTCCTGCAATAATTATCAGCAATTAGTTGTTTTTAGAATGAAATAATATTGTTTAGCAAATTAACCTTCAGATTAAGAACGAGTGGTGCTTACCTTTAGATTGTCCAAGCCGCCTAGCACTTCGGTCCCGGATGCCTGACTACTTCGCCGAACTCTCGGAGAAACGGGAGGTGGATCCTCGAATTGCTGCCTAATTTGGCACATTTAGCTCATCATCCTTGATTCTAGCTTAGCCATCTTCTGGGTGTACTCCAGTGTAACCTGCTCGCGTACCTCTTGGCGCACCTGCACCAACCTTGATTCCATCTCCTCTTTGTTGACTTTGGCACGAGGTCTTCTCCGGGGTTTTGGTCCTTTGAATTCCTCCTTCCAGCCTGTGTAGGCCCCTCTGCCCCTAACTCGACCCGTGTGTTCTGGATTCGGGAGTGCTAATGACAAGGAATCTTGTTGTCTTGCGAAAGTCCGGGCACCCGAGGTGACCTCCTCCTCCACCTCCAATTGCTAATTAATGGAGTTATAATTTTGTTTGAATGACACAAAGTTATAACAAAAGACTCTTACCATTTTATGAGCAACGGGCTCCATGTCTTTTGGGAGTACTATCCGCCCGTCAGCGGTTACCTCGAATCTTCCCATGAGCCAATCTTGGCCCCTGGGATTTTTGATCTTAACCACGGGTGAGTCAAAATCTTTGTTTTGTGAAAGAACTTTTGCATATTCTTTCTCCTTACCCTTGTAACCACCCGACCCTAATTTGTGCGGGTACTTGTTCATTTTGGCGACCCTCCCGCCCTTCTCACTTTTTTTCTTCAAATATAAAAGTAAATCTATTACTTAAGAAAGATGAGTACAAATTATTAAAGAACAAAAACTAATGAGCTACCTAAATTTACATACCTTGAATTCTTCTGTTTTCTTCAAGGCTTGGAACTCCTCCCACACCTCTTGTGTCAGCCAAGGATACACTGGCATCAGATCTTTCCTTTGTTCCATGTATTCTGTTTTCAACATGCTTTTGAATTGCTTCCAAGCTTCATTCATTATCTTCAAAGTCTTTCCCTTTTATCTTGTCATCTGGGTCGGCCACGATGTTCCACTGATCTTGATTGACAATGAAATTACTGCATGTAAGTTCATGTACAATAATCCAAATAAAAAAAAAGAATTGTTAGGTACTTTACCTTCGCAATTTTCCACCATTGGTCCTTTTCCGTTTTGTCATCAAACTTATCCCACCTCTCAACCAATATCGATGCATTTTTCTTCACCGTGGCGGTGCAAAAACTTGAGTACTTCGCCCTATTGTCACCCTTCGCAAATCCGTCTTTCCCGAATGCGATTGGCAATATTTCCTTGGACTCAATGATCTTCTTGCACATTGTCGGACCTCTTTTTCTTTTTTCAGGCCGAGCCTGCGAGACCTCTTCTTCCATCACAGCTATGTTCCCTCCTTCCATCGGCAGGGCACTCCCTCCTTCCATCATTTCTACACCCTCACCGAATGTCATATCTACATTACCCTCACCTGAATGTGTCATCGTTCTTCCTACAATCTACAAAATCAAAATTTTTGTTCTTTTTAGGGAAAATGTAAAATGAAAGTCTAAAATACATGCTTAGAGAGAGAGAGAGAACCAGAGAGTGGAAACATAGAGCGAAACACCAACATTGGTAGCACTAAGAGAGAGGAATCACGGAAAGAGAGAGGGGGAGACGTGTGGGTTTAGGGTTTAGAGGAGACGAAGGGATTTGAAAAGAAAGTGACCAGGCCGACCATCGCGCATTTTATTTCGCACAAACCATTTTTACACGGATATTTAATTAAACATCCGTGAATGAAGTCTTTTCTAGACGGTTATTTCATTAATAATCCGTGTATAAATTCTATATATACGCGAAAAAAATGAGCGCCTTGGGAAGTTCGAAAAGCGAATTTTTTAACTTTCGTACACGGATGTTTAAGTAAAACACCGTTTAGAAATGATAGATAATGTCTCCACGGATATTTTATTAATCGTCCGTGTGCAAATCTTTATTAATTTAAAATTCTTAGAAGACGAAACAGCTCTTCAAAATTCTATATAAAACTTGTTCGATCAAGATATTTGTATAAATTTTATTTGCAAGTGGAAATGGCCGAAGTCCCTCCGGCCGGCAGTGCTCACCCCTCAGATATGCCATGGCCATTGCCCTCCGGATACGTCCCGCCCGAAGAGGTTGATGTTAATTTCGAACTCCCTCCCGGTTTCAAAATCCCTCCGGGCTATCTCATGCCTCCTCCCAACTACAGGAGAACATGGCCGTTGTCGCCTTAAAATGTGCCACGCCGAAGCCCAAGGGGGCACCCAACACCAAAGCCGTACATGAGGAGAGGCGATAGCTGGACCAGGCCAAAGAGCCCCTAGATTAGGAGGAGGCCAGGGTCATTACGCCAGGGCCTTTATGAAGGCATATTTCATTAATTTAGCCAGCTTTTTTCTGTTTTCTTCTTCCGTATTTTGTTTAATAAGTTTTTGGTGTATGATATAGGATGTATTAGTTAGGATCCTTTTTGATGTAGTATAAATTTTTAATTATGGGTTTACAAATGATACAAAATGATGTTATATTTAATTTATGGGTTTACAGATTTAATAAATTAACGATTTACTTAATTTCTAATCGGACAAAATAAATATAATATAAATTTTTTTAGGAATTAGTGTTGAATACCTTTTTACACTGATTTTTAATTAAAGGTCCGTGTGGAAAACCTTTCTACACTGATTTTAACTAAAAGTCCGTGTGGAATACCTTCCTACATGGATTTTTTAAGTAAATGTCCGTGTGGAATACCTTCCTACATGGATTTTTAATTAAAAGTCCGTGTGGAATACCTTTCTACACGGATTTGTAATTAAAAGTCCATGTGGAATACCTTTCTACACAGATTGTAATTAAAAGTCCGTGTGGAAAACCTTTCTACACAGATTTTTTTGGTACTTAAATAAATTACCTTTTATTTTTTTATTCTTAAGTTCTGCATTTAATATGTAAACTGAAATAAATAAAAAACTGCATCTAAACAATGATACGAAATCATAATATTGAACAACATATCATACAAAATCATATTAAACAATGATAAAAGTTCTCACATAACACAAAGTAAAAGATAATAC
This sequence comes from Carex pumila, assembly GCA_033356055.1. NCBI lineage: Eukaryota > Viridiplantae > Streptophyta > Magnoliopsida > Poales > Cyperaceae > Carex > Carex pumila. Next base: position 36,934 of record JARJHM010001062.1, on the reverse strand, counting down.
ATACTTAACAAAAAACTGAAAAAAACTAATTAATAAAGTATAAAAAATAATTAAGTCTCGAATGGAACAAGAGCTTGCTGACGCTTGGCCCTACAGATGTAGGGCTTTGGTTCAGGATGGCCCCTAGGGCTCTGCCTTGGCTTTGACAGGGGTGGCCACGGCCAGCTTCTCGGGAAATATCTGTGAATAATTTCTGGTTCTTTTTAGTTCGCTTCCGCCACTGGTTCTTCATTGGCAGCCATTTTGTATATAAGAATGTATTTCTCTTTATTCGATCGCAAATATATTGAGTTTGGAGCGTCGTTTTCTTTTCCAGTTTAAATAATAATTTAAAAAAAAATTAATTCTCATAATTAAATGTAAAACCTTAAGAATAAATGCAAATTTTAAACGGACATTTAGTTAAATATCCGGGTAGAAAGGTTTTTAAACATTTTAAAATATGCAAAAAAAGAAATACATAAAAAGGAGAGCTACACGGACATTTAGTTAAATGTCCATCTAGAAAACCTTGGGCTCATTAAAATAATACTAATAAATAAAAAATAATAACAGAGCTAAACAGACATTTGTTAAATGTCCGTGTAAGACTCCTTTTTTTTAATGAAACGCAGTTTCACGGCATTCGAAAAGACGTTTCAATGTTCTAACTTCCAATGGGTTCGGTAACCGTCCGATCAGATTTAGGATTCACGCCCGCAATTTCGCATCTGCTTTAAAATTAGTATACACAAATCCTAAAGCAGATCCGACAGTTACCAAACCTATTGGAAGTTGGAATCACTTTGGGTCCAATGGGCATCGGACCCAAGGTGCTTCCTTCCCTAAAACCTTTATATTAATATTTAAGTAAACTAATATGAATTATAAATAATCAGATATCTATATTCATAAAATTTATATTTAAACAAATCAAATATAAACAAATAAAATGTAAGATACAAAAACAAAGTAAAATGTTATCGGTCTACAGTCCTATCATCAGAACTGCAAATAAACTCTGCTCCTCATCTCTGAAATATTATAAATGAAGTAAATTATACGTTGTTTTTTTTTTCTGGAAATGAAATATGAAATTTTTTCGATGTAAAAAGGAATAAATATTATATATTGGATTTTTTCTTCCTTTTTTCTCCTTTTTTGCACTGCTTGAACATTTTCCCATAGTCCTTCACTATGGTCAGATCTCATGTAATTTGCTTTGTCTTGTTCTCCAGTAGTTGTTGCTATCTCAGCTTGCACATCAGCACAAAATGGAGGTATCTCATTGAACTGATCATACTCTTCTTCATCGATTATGTTTTCTATCCCAACAATCTTTTTTTTACGGGTAAGACGATGCTCCACCTAGCATCACTTGGGTCAGTGACATAAAAGACTTGGGTTGCTTGCTTGGCAAGTATGAAAGGATCAACAACATACTCGACTTTGTTAAAATCAACTAGTGTGAACCCGTCATTATCAATTTTAACACCACAGTCTTCGACCCATTGACACCGAAACAAGGGAATGCTGAGGTGAGCACTGTAAATGAGCTCCCAAATTTCTTCAATAACTCCGTAATATGACTTTGATGCCATTACAGGCCGGGTATCCCCTGATCTATTGAATTCTTGAGACGTCGCCACCAACGTCACCCCACTATTTTGCACGGTGCTCTTATCACTTTGTAATCTAGTGTAAAATGTATATCCGTTTATCTCGTACCCTTGGAATGTTCTAACAACCATTTGGGGTCCTTGGTCCAGCAATCTAACCGTTTCACTTACGGGCGACATGTCGGAGTGCAACCTCACTCTTTCTTTCATCCATCCTATGAAACAACGGTTATGCTCGTCAATAATCCACTTCTGACTTCTCGTGTAGTTCTGTTGTCGAAGGATTGCCATATGCTCATCTATATAGGGAGTGACATCTGCCATGTGCTGCAGTACAATAAAATGTGCCTTTAACAGTTCATTTCCATCAGCAACTATGCCTTTCAACCCAGTAGTCCCTACTCCTTGGAGCCTTCCCTCATATCGAGATTTTGGAACGCCAATAGGACCCACACCGGTCATGTAGTTGGTGCAAAACTCAATCACCTCTTCCGTGGAATATCCTTCTACGATGCTACCTTCGGGCCGATGTCGGTTCCTTACGTAACTTTTTAAAATATCCATGAATCTCTCGAATGGATACATATACCGCAAGAACACAGGACCACAAATCTTAATTTCCCTCACAAGGTGAACGATAACATCGAAAAAAGATGGCGAAAAATACATCTCAATATGGCAAAGAGTGACGATGACCTCCTTTTGCAAAGCGTCCAATTTTAGCGGGTCTATCACTTTGGAATTAATTGCATTGAAGATAAAACAAAGCTTTGTGATGGTTTGCCGAACGGGCTTTGGTAAAATTCCCCGAATCGCAACAGGAATCATATGTGTCATTAAAACATGACAGTCGTGGGATTTCTTACCAATCAATTTCATGTCCTTCATCGACACAAGCTTCTTAATATTCGGAGAATACCCTGATGGGACTTTAATACTATGAAGACATTTACAGAAGCTTGTTTTCTCGGTCTTCGACACTGTGCACATTGCGGGAGGTAGTTATGCTTTTTGCTTCCCTTTATCTTGCGGTGCAAGCTTGGGTCGTATTTTCATTTCCACCATGTCTTTTCGAACATTGATACCATCTTTAGTCTTCCCCGGAATATTCAGTAATGTGCCAATCAGACTGTCGCAGACATTTTTTTCAATATGCATGACATCTAGGCAGTGTCTTACTTCTAAATATTTCCAGTACGGTAGCTCCCAAAATATGGACTTTTTTTCCAAATATTTTTCAGTTGTGCTTTGGCACATTTTTCGAAAATAACTTTAAGGTTTCTAACCAGCATGAAGACACCCTTTCCGTCTAACGGACGACGTGCCACTCTAAGCTAGGTGTTCCCGTTGAATTCTTTCTTCTTCTTACGGTATGGGTGATTAATAGGAATAAACCTATGGTGCCCCATGAAAACATTATTTTTACAATTTTTCAACATCAGCACCTGCGTGTCATCTTCACAGATATGGCACGCTTTTGCTCCTTTAGTACTATAGCCCAATAAATTTCCGTATGCAGGAAAATCATTTATGGTGCAAAATACCATGGCCCGCAGTTGAAATTGCTCTTTGCCGTACGCATCCCACGCCTGGACGCCATCCCCTCCACAGTTTTTGGTGGTCCTCAATTAATGGTGCGAGATATACATCTATGTCATTTCCGGGTTGTCTAGGTCCTTGGATTAGTAATGACATCATTATATACCTGCGTTTCATGCACAACCAAGGAGGAAGATTGTAGATGCATATAAGAACTGGCCAAGTACTGTGCCGACTACTCATGCTTCCAAACGGACTCATTCCGTCTATGCTAACCCCTAGCCTAAGGTTTTTTGATTCGCTACCAAATTCTGTGAACTCTCTATCAATGTTTCTCCACTGAGGAGAATCAGCCGGGTGTCTTAGTTTACCGTCCCTTTTGCGCTCTTCTTCATGCCAACGCAATAATTTCGCATCTTTGGGATTTGCAAATAACCATTTGAATCTCGGTATTATCGGAAAATACCACACCGACTTAGCCGGAGCCCGGCCCTTGTTTCCTTCATCGTTATCATCGTCAGTGTCTTGGTTCTTATGTCTGTACTGCGAAACACCGCATTTAGGACAAACATGCATGGCCTCGTACTCTCCACGGTACAATACACAGTCATTCGGACATGCATATATTTTTTTGACCTTCAAGCCCATTGGACAGACCAACTTCTTCGCCTGATATATTGTACAGGGTAACTCGTTGTTATCTGGGAGCATTTCCCGTAAAAGCTCTAATAAGGATGTGGAACTCTTGTCGCTCCAACCACTGTCTGCTTTTAAGTTCAACAATTTACAGCTGACAATTTCAAAAATTTGGTACACCCGGGATATAACGGCTTTTTGGATTCATCAGACATATACTGAAATTTTTTATAATTTTTATCAGTAATTTCATCTTCCACATCACATAACATATCCTCTAGATTTTCAATAAAATCGTATTCTACATTTTCATCAATAATCTCACAAACACCCTCGTTGCAATCAAGTTCAAGAACATTATCAAAATTTTCGATATTCTCAAAATCATCGTTGGAATGAAGCTCAAAATTAGTGTAAACTTCTTCATTAATATCAATATTGTCTTCCAAAATAAATTTTCTATTGGTAGCACTACATTCCCCAATTTTCTCACCATGCATAAACCAACATGTATATCTTTTCTGAAATCCCCGACAAATCAAATGAGCTCTAATTTCTTCCAAATCCCAAAATCTTTTAAAATTGCTACAATCTCTACAAGGACACAAGATGCCGTCATCCTTTGTCTTCACTCTATAACTCTCGGCACATTTTATGAACTCATCCACGCGAGCCAAATATTCTGCACTATCACGTCGCAATTTATACATCCAACTTTGATCCATCTGTAAATTAAATTAAATGAATTATTCCAATTAATCATGGTGGTCGAACAATTTCTTGGCTTACAAAGGGGCTGGTTTACAATCCTAACCCACTTCTTGAATATTATGCCTCATATGTGAACACATTAATTAGCGGGATTTAATTAGTTATTGAGAAAAATTCGGCAGCATTTCCCCTTAACTCCCCAAGTATGCGTAAAACCGCATACTCGTAAGAGTAATAAGGAGAAATGCTGTCGAACTTTTCTCAAACACTAATTAAATCCCACTAATACGCGTTCACATCCTAAATGAGACACAATATTCAAAGAGCAGTCCCAAATAGGAGACTATCCAAAATTAATCCCTATTGAATTAATTTTGAACGGGCATGGACGTAAAAGCATCAATAGGTCGGTTATTGGACCACAATACACTAATTATTTACATTACCTAAACAGATCAAGCATGCATGCATTAATAAATAATTGACCTAAATAATTAAGCAATAATAAGTACCAGAAAATTAGCGACAGAAAAGAGGAAGTCTAACCTAGCAGGATAGAGAGGAGAAATGCAAATTAACTTCAAAGATCTGAGCTCCGGTCTCAATCCTTGTGCACAAAAATCAGACCAATTCAATACAGAGAGAGAGAGAGAGAGAGTATTAATTGATCAAAACGGCGCTAGCTGGGAGAAGCTTTTTGTAACCCTAAATCTTTCTACACGGACATTTAATCAAAATATGTGTAGAAAGTTGAAAGAGCTACACGGACTTTTATATAAACAGCTGTGTAGAATTGTTTTTTAACTATTAATTAAAAGAAAAACCTTTTTTTTTATTCTACCTTTCTACACGACTCTTTGTTAAATGTTCGTGTAGCATTGTATTTTTTTTAATGTTTTTCAGATGGAAAAACAAACAATTTCCAAAATAGAGACATCCAGAATTCCAAAACATATATAGCAATTTGAACAAAAATTTCAATAACACTAATTTATACAAAAGTTACAAATTCTTATTGAGCATTAATTGCAAAAGTTAAATCCATATAAACTAAAAAATTCTATTAAGGACTAGAAGTGGTGGATATATGAAGATTATGCTCCAAAAATTCTTCATCCGACTTTTCATCCGGCTCTTCATCTGGCTCTGAAATTATCCTCCAAAAACACTTTAGCGCATAAATCAGACCAATTAGGAGGGGAAATGAAGCAATTCGCATGGGAATTCGAGATGTAGGTTATCAATTATATCGGACCGGTCATCTTATGAGCTCCAAAAATAGTACCTCATCTCTATAGATTTGAGATCCGAAATCATTGATAAACCTAAATTTCCACCCAATTGTTAATTGTGAGAGGAAGAGTACAAATTGATCAATAGGACCGTCAGAGCCAGATAAAGAGTCCAATAAAGAGCCAAACGAAGGACCATCCGACTCTTCATTCGACTCTTCATCCGATTCTGACGGTCCTTCCTCATCCACCTCTTCATCCGGTTTGAAGGTCCTTCTCCAACTCTTCATCCGGCTGGCTCTGAAATTATCCAGTAGGGTTCTTTTCTTTTGGAGGATGAAGATACATGTTTTAATAAATAAAGAGCTAGGTGAAAATAAAAAGTTAGATGAAGGATCTTCGGAAAAAAAAGGGAAGAGATGGATGAAGAACCTTCAGAGTCAACTCTGCATCCGGCTTTGAAGGTCCTTCATCTCACCTCTTCCTTTTTTTTCGAAGATCTTCATCCAAGTCTTTATTTGATCAGCTCTTTCTTTATTAAAACATGATTTTCATCCGCCTCTGAAATTATCAGATTACAGAGAGAGAGAGAATTGATCAAATCGGCGCTGGAAAGAGTTGAATAAAAGAGAAAGAGTACAGATTGATCAATACATGTTCTAATAAAGAAAGAGTTGACTAAAGAGTTGGACGAAGGACAATCGACGAAGGACGGTCCAACACTTCATTTGACTCTTCATTAGGGTGACCTTCAGAGCGGGTGAAGATACATATTTTAATAAAGAAAGAGCTAGCTAAAACCAAAAAGTTGGATGGACCTTCGAAAAAAAGGGAAAGAGATGGATGAAGAACCTTCAGAGTCGGATTAAGAGTCATCCGACTCTTTATTCGACTCTTCATATGCTCTGAAGGTCCTTCATCTCACCTCTTCCTCTTTTTTTGAAAATCTTCATTCGACTCTTTATTCGATCAGCTCTTTCTTTATTAAAATATGATCTTCATCCGCCTCCGAAAGTCCGAAGTGATCAGATCACAGAGAGAGAGAGAGAATTGATCAAATCGGTGCTGGAAGGAGAAGGCCTTTTATATAACCAACTTGGTGATGGAAAATGCGCGCCCTTTAATAACCAAAACCCTAAAATAACCTTTCTACACAGCTTTTTTTTATTAAACGTCCGTGTAACTCTCTAACAGCTTTCCACACTATTAATTAAACAAAAAATCGTGTATAATTGACACCTTTCTACATGGCTCTTTATGAAACAGCCGTGTAGCTCTCACAAGATTTCTACACTTTAATTTAAACAAACATCCATGTACAATGCCGACCTTTCTTCACGGTTCTTAAATTAAATATCCGTGTAGCTCTCTCAAGGCTTTTTACACTGTTATTTAAATAATAATCCGTGTACATTTCCTAATAAACGTCCGTGTAGCTCTCTCACGGCTTTCTACACTGATTATTTAGTAAACATCCGTGTAGAGATCCCACATATATTTCGGGCTTCCAAAAAATTAGAATTTCTCCACGGTTTTTAGGTAAAATTATCAAATCCATGTAGAATGTGCAGTGTACAATGACCATTTCTGTAGTAGTGATATTTTCATTTTAAAAGTTCAAATAGTCAATGTGAATTATTCAACATGATTTTCATATATATGAAAATGTACTTGTTAATCAAATTTGATATTTTTTTAGATTTTTTTTATCATTTTACTGGAGAGAGAGACAAGTGCGCAGAGATAAATGAGATGAGAGTTGGAAGAGATGAAGTCGTTAGCGAATATAGTTTAAGTCGATAGTCTTTGACTGGATTTTAGAGATTAAACAGGGGATTGAGGTCCGGGACTGAATAATTTCTCTAAAAATTATTAGAATGTATATTGTAGATCTCTTTCTATCTATATATGTTATTTAGTGAGGCTATGGCAACAAGCATATTACACAATGGCCCGAACTCAATATTTTTATTTTAAAAATTCAAACGGTTGATGTGAACCACATGATAAAATGTATTTATTGTAAACTAAATTTGATATTTTTATATCCTATTTTACTATTTTTTAAATATGTAAAATATCAATTAATTTGAAAATTTTTAACCATCCAAAAATGGTGATTTTGTATCTACCTTAAAAATAAAATAAAAAATTTCATATTCAAGAACATATTTTTATATGGAGATCATGTTTAATTGTTTGGATTGACTATTTAAATTTTGAAAATAAAAATATTTGTCCATAACACGAGTTAATCTGTAATGTACTTACTACCACAACCACATTCTATGTGATTATAAAATAACTCAACTTTTTGGCTTTTTTTTAAGGGCTAATTTTCTCTGTTCTTGAAAACTTCTTCAATTTTCTATTTATCCTTGTACTATTTATTATATTTAATATATCTCTCAAGTTTGTTTATCTTTTTCTATTTACTCATAGAGATATTCACTATTAAGTATTGTTAGAATGTATTTTTTTTTCCATTTTACTCTCGCTCTTTCTCTTCTCTCCTTTATTAGATCACACTTGAATAGAAGTGTGTTTAGTTGTAATTATTTTTTCCAAAAATCTGGCTAGCGTCACTAGTGGCAGGTACCTAATTAAGGAGACACAAACTTTGGATCAGGTGAGAGGTGACATTAGATTATCAGTAAATGATAAATTAGCTACTACAGTAGATATTGGGTTTGAATTTTTCTGTAAGGATAAGAGACTCTTTTTGCTCCACACTAGATTTTCTTCTTTAAGAGGCCATGGGTTGATACATTTAATTGAGCACATAAATATTACCTCTATTAGCTAATGAACTAGTTCTTCTCCTTATTTTTTATTTGGAGTTGAAGACTTAGATTGATTACGTTAGAATCTGTTACCTATACATACTATATGCTTCGTCGCTGGCTGGATGTGGAAAATGTCCTTTTCTTTTAATCTTTTTGTTAAAATTATTCTGGTACAATCACTGATAAATGGCCAACATTATTTGTTAAAATTTGTTAATAAATGACCAACATTATTTGCTACAAATTAATTTAATCAATTCGAGTCACATTAATTATCCCATTTGAAAGAATTTGGTTCTAAAAATTATGCTGGTACAATTTTATGAAATTTAATCATTTTTATTCTTTGCTGTATATTAGAAAATTTGAGAATAAAGAGAGATGAACTAGGCCTCAAAACTATTCTGGCACCAGGCTCGCCTACGGTCCAAATGAAGACTTTTGTCTTTTGTCGTCCTCCATTTGTTTGTTTTCGTCTGAAATAATGTATTTTCTTTCCATGAACTTCTCAATTTACTGATCTTAATTAACTTAATACAGGAGAAATTAAGGAAATACTGGAAGAGGGAATAATTGGAAAAATAAAGTTTATATTTCCCTCTTGGACTTGGACATGGGCTGATGCTTCGTCGCCTAACTATCAACTTGAACTTGGACTTGGACTTGGGATCAGAACGAAAATTGGACTTGGGCTCCTAACACATCAAGGTTAATGCATTTTGGACCAGAGCGAGAACTTATTCTGATCTTGTTCAAGCATTTAAAATGAATTTTTGCTTTATATCTGTTTTATCAATTGGTAATTTGTTTTTTTTAAGAGGTATAATAGAGTTAAACTAGGGTGTTCTTAAGCTCACCAAAGTGTTTGGTGAGCTTAACTCTAAAACCCATCAAATCAGGTTTAAATGACGAATCCGAACTGTTGGAACCTGTCTATCTTACGGCTGATGCGTGTGAAAATTTTAAACATTCGAATTAATGTCAGTGCATTTATTTTTTGAACATTTTTTAACCGCTTAACTTTATACTTAATTAATTTGAATATTTAAAATTTTCATATATAAATCCATCACTCGTAAAGTAGATAGATTTCAACGATTCAGATTCATCATTTGAAACTTATTTGATGAATTTTGTAGTTCAGTTTATCAAATACTTTCGTGAGCTTAAGAACACCGTAGTTCTACTCGGTATAATATATCAATTTTTTTTTTTTTTTTTTTTTTTTTTTTTGGTATCTATAATATATCAATTTATATCACATAAACAATTGCTGCTGTTACTTCTTTCTCGTCTCAAAACCCCAAAAAACAAGAATTCGTATCCCCTTACCTGACTGGGTAGAATTGAATAGGACGGTCCCAAAATGGATTGGTATGCATCTCAAAGCACAAATAATCCTGCTTCCTTTGTCATCCCGAATCCCAACCGGCTGAGAGTAAATCTGAGCCGTCCATTTCAATTGTATTGAGTCAGGTACCTGGGAGGATACGGATCCATAAAACGAGACTCAAAAAGAGGAAAAGTAAGTACATTCCAATTTCTAACCAGAAAACTCGTAAGCTCCATGTCAAATTATATCCCAATCCTGAGAGTTACAATTTGACTTACAAAATGTGTTTATTTTTATTTTTTTGAAGGTTGGACTAAGCCCCAACATTTTCATTAATTAATAAGAAAAATTGTTATAATCATAAGATCCTACGACTATGGTTTGTCAAGCCTTATATACAACCTGCTTATATTGATACTCTATTTACAAAATGTAAGTATGTGCCTACACTGGCACAATGCTGTGACAACCCCAGATTTGCCTACTCCTAGGAGTTACCCAAAAATGGCCTAATTATGCACGTCCATTGCCGACTCATTAATTAGTATGCCTGCTGGCTTTGTCTTGTTTGCGAATCTGTGTTCTCTCCAAAGTGTCCATGTCGCTGCTGCCCAAGCTGTATCCCTTTGTACAAGATGTTATAGCTCCTGAGAGTCGACAGCTGCACTGATATCGAACTTGTCCCATAAATTCATAATTTAAATTCCCTCCATAATTGAATGTCTCAGGTGGAGGACCAAATTTCTTGCCTCAAATCAAATAAAGAAATAGATCAGTTCCACTTGTTTCTCAGTCTAGAAATCTCTTCAATAGAGAAAACTATTTTATTTATTAACATGTCATATATGAGAGGAGTGAATAAAACATATAAAACAGGCAAAAGGAAATGACTGGCATGCTGTAAACGCGCTGGCCTGTGGTCCCTGTGGGCTACACGCAGTCAGCTGATGTACTTATACACCCTGTATCAATCCAAGCAATTAAAAAATGATGATCCAAATGCCTCAGAAATGCATCCCCAATAATTTAGCACATGACACCGGCTCGGCGGCCTGTTGCAACAGGTACATGCTTGTCCCTCTTAAAACCACATGGATCCTTCTTGCGAAAGAGTATAATTAAGTAAATCAGATGGCTGAGATTTACTTTTTTGAAATACCATGACAGAAGCTGTGGCTGAGATTTACTCTGTTTAAATATAACGGAGGGCTACTTTTGTCTGTCCCACAACGTCAATTGTTGTAAATTCTGAATGCTGATTGTTCTAAATCATAGACCTTACATTTGTTCCTACTCAAAGCATTGGTGGAATTCCAACTTTATGGTATGTATGTATATCTCTCAGAAACGTTCATATTTTGTGAGAATCATATTGACCTTAATAGTGACAATTAAGTATCTAACGACTTCAATTTCAAAAAAAAAAAAGCATCTAACGACTTGAAAACCTAAACATAATAATTAAGTCGCAATCAGAAAAATTGTTTTTTTTCCTGTGGAATTCGAACTTAAGGTACGAGAAAGTCAAAAACAAAGAAATTGTTATTGGCAATAGGGAAGGAACGTCAGATTAATGACATTATGACAGAGACCAATCATTTCCTATTAACCACATTAAAGTACAAAAACAATTATTAAACATATGCATGTTTTTCCTTTATTATGTCAGTCAATTCAGTTCCCTCCATAGTTCGAAAAATTGGCTGATTCCGATTCAAATCGGCCGATTCAACTCGGAATCGGACAGGACCGAGTCGATTTTTGTCCGATTCTCAAGTTGGTGCGATTTTTTTCAAAAAAAGCGGATGAACAGTGAAAAAATCGGCCGATTTTCCAATTTTTGGTCCGATTTACACCGATTTAAACCGATTCAAACGATTTAAAGCAAAAAAAATTCAATTTGACTAACCTCTGTGCCGATTCAGAGAAAATCGCGCCATTTGAATGACAGTTGAGGAGATTGTTGAGGAGATCGCTGAGGAGAAGACCAATTCGAATTTTGATCGGCTGAGGAGAAACCATTCGTGGAGGAGAACTTGAGAATCCATTTGTTGAGGAGAAACCATTCGATTTTAATTGGAGAAGGAAATGAGTACGGTGGAGGAGAAGAAAATGAGAAAGGGTGCCGGACCCGAATATTTCATTAAATAGAGTTAATTCCCTTCCCTCCTTATTCAATCTAATGGATCAAATAGTTTCAATTTTCGTGCTAGAAGTATATCCAACGGATGAAACAATTCCAGAATATTATAGAGGTTCTAATTGATTTGAATTGAGTGAGTTAATTGGATTTCAATTGAAATTGATTTGAAAATTCGTACTACTCGAAATTTACCGTTCTAATTTATAATCCGATTAATTCAATATTCAATTAATTATTTATTAATCAACCTAACCGACTATATTTGAAATTAATTCTTTTATAATACAAATTTTTGTGAATGACCTGCGTGAATTTTCTAAATTATAGTTCTCTTATAACTCGTAAAATTATAATTATAATCACATCATAATAATTCATCATTTAATTTATACATTTAATATTTGTTTCAAACAGACGTTTCGATCCTATTTAGGAAAAAAAATTCATATAAAAAAAATATTTGTGATGTATACTTAGTTAGTACATTGATTAATTATTATCTAATTAATAAAATTTTAATTTATTGTAATTTACAAATCATTCGTTAACATAGTTTTTTATTGTAATTTTAAATTTTAAATTTATTGTAATTTTAAATTAATAATATAAGTTCTAAACAATCATTGGATTAATTAGTAAAAAATTTATTTGAGTGAAATTTTTTAAATTTATTATGATTAATATTTATTTAAAATTTTGGGATATAACAATTTGAGTGTAATATTGTCTTAATTAACATAGTTTTTTTAGAAATTATTTTTATCAATTTTTTCTTGCTTTTTGGCTACAAAACAAGGATTCTGCCAAAAATACCTGATTTACCGATCCGATTTTCCGATTCCGACCGATTTATCTGATTTTAACTAGGTGGTCAAAAATCCAATTACGATTTTTTGAACTATGGTTCCCTCCACCAAAAAGTTGTAACCCAAAAAAGTTCGAATTATATCATTTTGCCTTTCATTAGCCATGGCTTCTACAAAACCTTACAGCTTCACTTTCTCTTCTTTGTGAGAATCATATTGACCCTAATAGTGACAACCTAAGTCTCTAAAGACTTGAAAAACTAAACATAATAATAAAGTCACAATCAGAAAAATTGTTTTTTTCCTGTGGAATTCCAACTTTAGGTACGAGAAAGTCAAAAACAAAGAAATTGTTATTGACAATAAGGAACGAACGTCAGATTAATGGCATTATGATAGAGATCAATCATTTCCTATTAACCACAATAAAGTACAAAAACAATTATTCAACATACGCATGTTTTTCCTTCATTATGTCAGCCAATTCAGTTCCCTATGACAAAAAGTTGTAACCCAAAAAAGTTCGAACTGTATCATTTTGTCTTTCATTAGCCATGGCTTCTCCAAAACCTTACAGCTTCCTTCACTTTCTCTTCTTCCTCTGCCTTAACATACCATCTAGCTCATTTGCTTCCGATCACATCTCCTTCAACAAATCTCTATCAGGAAACAAGACTATAAGCTCTCAAGGTGGAAAGTTTGAGCTTGGTTTCTTCCAATTAGGTAACAAATCAATGTCTCCAAATTACTACATTGGTATTTGGTACAAGAAGGTGCCCCAAACTCCTGTTTGGATTGCAAACAGAAATACATCAATCTCAGACCCAAATACTAGTGAGCTAAGAATTTTACCCAATGGAAATATGGCTCTTTTGGATCATAACAAGACCCATATTTGGTCTACAAATGTGACCTCTCTAAGCTCAAACTTCACAATTTGTACATTGTTAGATACTGGGAACCTAGTGTTAAAATATAGTTCCAATCAAACTGCCACAAACTTATGGCAAAGCATGGATCACCCGACCAATACATGGTTGCCTGGTGGTAAACTTGGGAGAAGCAAAGCATTGGGCCAACAGAGCTTAGTTTCATGGAAAAATCCTGATGATCCGGCAGAAGGGATCTTCTCATTCGAGCTAGACCCAAATGGCACTAGTCAATATTTACTTTCTTGGAATAGATCAAAATATTACTGGACAAGTGGAGAGTATAATGGGAAAATGTTTAGTGACTTTGCAAAATCCCCAGCTTATAATATTGAGTATGTCTCAAATGAAAACGAGACCTATTTCACATACTCAATAAACCTTGACAATATAATGATAGTGGTGATAGATTTATCGGGGCAAATAGTGGTCCAGACATGGCTGGAGAAATCACAAGAATGGTTTAATTTTTTGATTCAACCAATATCACAGTGTGATGTATATGCCTCATGCGGTCCTTTTGGTTATTGTGATGCACAAAGCTTACCGTATTGCAGTTGTGTAAAAGGTTTTAAAGAAGTAAATTTCATTGATTGGAAGCTTGGGGATGCAAGTGAAGGTTGCCAAAGGAACTCTCCCCTCCAATGTGAGCTGACAAATGGTTCATCACCAAATATAGATAATGATCAATTCTTTGAAATATCAGGCGTAAGCCTACCAGACAAGCCACATATGTTTAACAATGCTAGTGTAAAAGATTGTGAAAAAACATGTCTACAAAATTGTTCTTGCAAAGCATATGCATATAATAGTAATAATTGCTTGATTTGGTACGATAGCTTGCTTAATCTATATCAAGAAACAAATGGGTCAACTGGAGATACACTATTCCTTCGTTTGTCAGCATCTGAGTTCAAGAAGCCAAGCCACATCAAAAAGGAGATCATTTGGGTTATCTTTGGATCTCTCTCAAGTCTTCTAGCTTGCGTGGTTGTTATTCTTTTATTGGTTCGGAGGTACCAAGGGAGAAGGTTTGTTGTAGCCACCAGTGGATCAGAAAGTGGCTTGGTTGCATTTAGATATGGTGATCTGCGAAGAATAACAAATAATTTTTCAGAAAGGATTGGTGGGGGCGGTTTTGGTTCAGTGTTTAAAGGAACATTACCAAATTCTTTTTCTATTGCTGTGAAAAGGCTGGATGGGATTCTCCAATTAGGGGAAAAACAATTCCGAAATGAAGTGAGCACAATTGGCATTGTTCAACATGCAAATCTAGTTCGGTTGAGGGGGTTTTGCTGTGAGGGGGACAGAAGGCTGCTGGTTTATGATTACATGGAAAATGGATCACTAGATAAGTTATTATTCCAAGAAAAATCTACTCTTTTGAATTGGAATAGACGATATCAAATTGCGCTCGGAGCAGCACGGGGATTGGCATACCTCCATGAGAGTTGTAGAGATTGCATAATACATTGTGATGTTAAGCCTGAGAATATCTTGCTGGATGAACTCTATGTTCCAAAGGTAGCTGATTTTGGCATGGCAAAGCTTGTCGGGAGAGAATTTAGTAGGGTTTTGACCACTCTAAGAGGGACAATTGGATATCTTGCTCCAGAATGGATATCTGGAGTTCCAATTAGCGCAAAAATAGATGTTTACAGCTATGGCATGGTTCTTTTTGAACTCATATCAAGAAGAAGAAATTCAGAGTATCTAGAAGGAAAAAATGTTTCTTTCTTCCCTCTGCTGGCTGCTGTAGAATTACACGAAGGAAATATGCTCGCAATACTGGATCCTGATTTGAATGGAAATGCTAATTTAGAAGAGGTTGAAAGAGTGTGTAGAGTTGCTTGTTGGTGCATTCAAGATGAAGAACACAACCGTCCAACTATGCGTCAAGTGGTACAAATTTTGGAGGGCGGTTTGGAAGTGAGCCTACCTCCAATACCAAGATCGCTTAATGCTTTCACAGAGGATGCAGCGAATTTGAAATTCTTCGAGGAGTACTCCCTATGAGAGTAAAGGTGTTGAACTTGTAGTATTGATTCTTAAATCTTCTCTTATTTAGTTATAGCAATATGGCTATTGTTGAATAAGTAGTATGCATATTTTTCTTTTTATTGTGGTGCTTGCATTATATAATTTTGCTTTTAGAAAAGCTGATATTATTTTGTAATCAATGTTGTTGTTCCACTTGTCATGAAGTAATATTTGCATATGAGACCTTTATCGCTTGTAGGTTTTAACTTTAAGGTGAAGTTAGTGATGTATATATATTTGAATGATTTGAATGTACCTTCGAGGTACTTGACTCTGTGCACAGAAAAGTTTATTTATTGGAAATATTTTTCACTTGGGAGTTTGATGTATAATACATTTTTACAATTAAAATTTGTCAAGGGTTACCACTATATTAGTCAGATTGCAATCAGAAAATCAACTTGTTCGTGGATTCCTCATTTTATGTTGACCAAGAAATGAAAATATCATATCCCTCTTGTTGTGAAAAGTGGACAAAAATGGCGCGAAATCGAAAATCAACAGATAAGTCAAAAATAAAAATTGGAAATAGAAAGAAAGAAGATAAAACAGTAAAAATTACTAAAGAAAGGTAAAAATCGGGTAGCACTAGTGTTGGATGAAACTCTCTCCATTCATTTACAATATGAACGGCTGGCAACGCATAAGAGTTTGACTCATGCCTAAAAATTGCATTATATATCTTCCCATATACGGAGAAGTATAGGAATAACAGTACTACATACCTAAAGTAGTTTAGTGCAGATACTGGTAACACCTGGTAGCCTTCTTAGTAGAACATAAGTATCCCATGAACACACTCTATAGGTCTGATAAATAAAGCTTGTGGTTATTGTATGGACATAAGCATGAAAACCTCACACAACCAAGTACTAAAAAAAACGACAATTTGTACCTAATTGAAGAGACGATGAAATGGAAAAATTAATAAAGGAGATTGACAATAAAAAATAATTTACCAGAAAGGCAGTCACTGAAACTATCAGACGAAAAGGCGGCAGAGTGCCTTGAGACATCACAACAAAAGAAGTTGAGTTCAACTACATGCCATGCCAGTTCTTGCATTCTGCTCTAGATTCTAGTACCTGCGTGTAGGAAAGAGAATGGAACAGCATCTCGATAAGAGAATTGACCAGGTCAAACTGTCTCTCAGAACTGAAGCAGTTATACCAGTTGGCACAATGGATCATCACATTTGTAACTGAATCTATTAAGCTCAAAAATGTTCTGTTGCCATCTATATAAATAAAGACAATGGTTCAAATGCCTTCATTTTGTGTCTCCATAATGCATGCCTCTATTTTAAAATTTAAATGTTGAAATAAAACAGTTAAATATAATCTATCATTTAAAATTTAAATGTTAAAACAAAAAAAGAGGCTTTGGGGTGAAGGTTCAGACAGTGGAAAAAAAATGGGCATGGCTTGGTGCAGAGAGAAAGAGGTGTGGGGAGAGAAATGGACGAGAGATGGCAAAGAGGAAGTTGTTAGAGTGACTGGACTTGGGGAGATGAGACAGCGGATTGAGGTCCGGATGACTGAATAATTTCTCTAGAAATTATTAGAATGTATATTGTAGATCACTTACAATCCAAATATATGTAATTGAGCGAGGCTATGATATTATACAATAGTCAGCATTGTAGAATCATATTTTCATTTTAAAAGTTCAAACAGTTAATGTGAATTATTCAACATAATTTTCATATAAAATGTACTTGTTAATCAAATTTGATATTTTTTAGAATTTTTTTTATCATTTTACTAGAGAGACAGCTCCACGGAGATTAATGGACGAGAGTTGGAAGAGATGAAGTCGTTAGCGAATATATTTTAAGTCGATAGCAACTTTGACTGGATTTTAGATATTAGATGGGGGATTGAGGTCCGGGACTGAATAATTTCTCTAAAAATTATTAGAATGTATATTGTAGATCTCTTTCAATCAATATATGTTATTTAATGAGGCTATGGCAATAAGCATATACACAATGACCCGAACTCAATTTTTTTATTTTAAAAATTCAAATGTTTGATCTGAACCATGTGATAAAAATATACCTATAAACTAAATTTGATATTTTTATATTCTATTTTACTATTTTTTAAATATGTAAAATATCACTTAATTTGAAAATTTTTGAACCATCCAAAAGCAGTGATTTTGTATCTATCTTAAAAATAAAGCAAAATATATATATATATATATATATTTCATATTCAAGTACATATTTTTATATGGAGATCATGTTTAACTGTTCGGATCAACTGTTTAAATTTGAAAATAAAAATATAAGTCCATAACATGAGTCAATCTGTAATATACTTACTACTATAACCTCATTCTATGTGATTACAAAATAACTCAACTCTTTGGCTTTTTTTTAAGGATTAATTTTTTATATGTCCTTGAAAACTTCTCAATTTTCTATTTACCCTTGTACTATTTATTATATTTAATCTCATCATTCTCAAAAATTTCATAATCCTTTTTGCAATTTATTCTCTCCTTGAAGTTATTCCACTCATCTTTTTAACAAAATTCACATGAAAAGAAGTTATATTGTCTTAAATTGGAAGGATGAGGAGGAACTACTAAATCCAAGAACCTGACGGAAGTAATAAGGAGAAGGTGCGAGGCACTGGCACGGCTAGGTCGCTGATTCGAGCGGGTCTAGTGGGAGGCGAGAGACTACGGTGCGGGGTCCCACGAGCTAGGATAGCGGCGAAACATTTGCGTGGGGTCAGATCAGCGAGAGACCTGCACGGGGTCTTATTGGTGAGACATCGCGGCAAAGAATAGTGTGTTTTGAAAAACCCTAGAGATGCGCGAGAGAGAAAGAGAGGTGCGTTTTGATGAGCTAGATTCTTATTAGTGTTAGTTGTTTACAAAAGACAGACACAAATACTTTATTGTCGGCTGTTAATAAACAGCCGACACTAATAGTTAGTTATTAGTGTCGGCTATTTATTTTGACCAACACTAATAGTATTAGTATCACACTTTTAAGACATCCGATACTAATGAGGCGATACTAATACTACATTCTCTACTAGTGATCGGGTTATGTTTTTATTTTGAGTGGTGCAGCTATTTCTTAGCAGTCTAACAAACAAACCATAATTGCTAAAAGCACCATGGAAGCTGAATTAATTGCCCTTGATACCACTTATACAGAAGTCGAATGGCTGAAAGAACTTTTGTCTTGATATTCCTTTAATTCCATCATCTATACCCAAGGTTCTAAATAGCTGAATTAATTGCCTTTGATACCACTTATACAGAAGTCGAATGGCTGAAAGAACTTTTGTCTTGATATTCCTTTAATTCCATCATCTATACCCAAGGTTCTAAATAGCGATTATAGCGGCATAGCGGGAAGACAAAAAAAAAAGCTATTGCGAATATTGTAGCTATAGAGAAAGCTATCATACAAAGCGATTTTCCCTTTTCAAATTTTATATTCTATATTTCTACTAATTATCAACATAATCAATATTAGAGAATTGATGTAACAACTAAATGACAACTAATTTAAGTCTATACTTTTTTATCAATTGTGTAAATAAAAAGGAAAAAAAAATCTAAAAAGTAACATTATTTAATAGTTCATACTTCATAGTATTACATATTATAATAGACAAAGAGCAATTAATTTTATAAGGTAAATGAAGTCAATATACATATTTAAACATTTGATATATTATAATAATAATAATAATAATAATAATAATAATAATAATAATAATAATAATAATAATAATAATAATAATAATAATAATAAAAAATTAGCTTTCAATTGAAACAAACAATAATAATTTTACAAATGAATATTATGTGAAGAGCAATCAAAATGAAGAATTAACATTTGAATATTTCTCGATATAGAATGAGAGAATAAATCACAAATAAAAACAGAAGCACATAGTTTAAGTTATACTTATCGCAGAAGACCATGTAGCATTAGAAATAAGAATAGAAGTATAGAAGTTTATATAAATTGCAAAAAAAAAAAATCAATGTAGCATAGTGGTAGCTATAGCGGTCGTAGCTGAGTTAGCGCACTTTTATCTCACAGCTTAGCATTTATGGTCTGGAAAAGCTATAATGTAGCTATAGCGCCGCTATTGCTAGCTATTTAGAACACTGCCTATACCTACTATATATATTCATTGTGATTTTAGAGCTGCCATTGACTTGTGTAAAAAGAAATTGGTGAATTCAAAATTAAATAGACACATTAAAAGAAGACAAAAGTCACTGAGGCAACAAAATGTTCGACAAATTATTTCATTAAATTTTGTAAAGTCTGAACAAAATCCTACCGAATGTTTTACAAAAGGTTTAAATAGGACGAAAGTCCTAGAGTCATCGAGGGGGATGGAACTTAGCCTAATGCCTCAAATGCACAACCTGGTCGCGATGTAGTTTTTTGTACTGTGTGTATAATAATGTAAGTTTCAATCAAAGAAATCATTGTTCAAGACCTGGTTCACTCCGATCTACTCGGACTGAAATTATTGACACTAAGCGAAATGAAAACATTTTGCCCAATGCACAGTATAAACAATGGTAGCAGAAATATTTATATATATGTTTTAGTTTATTTTATTTTTTAATTAAATTTTGAGTTTTGTGGGAGATTGTTAGAAATATATTTTGAAAACACAAAATTTACTTAAACAAATATTTATGTTAATATTAACGTTTTAATTTTATAAATAATGGAGTTAATTGTGAAATAATTTCTTAATCCAATTTCTACACAAAAGCTCATTGTCTAATGCCACTGAAAATCAAATCATATATTTATGGTAGATAGCAAGCTTTTCGTGTCTTTGTTACAATTTATAAATATTGTCATTTACTCATACAATCAATTGAATTAATTTGCTCCAGCATCCACAAGCAATGAAATCAAATTTTTGTTTGAGTTTCTGTATATGTATGTGATTACCATTTATTCAAATATGACCGTTTCTTTGATTCACATTATACTGTTCGATTTATGTTATAATAAAAGAAACAATAATATATTGAATATCATTTTTAATAGTCATGAATGCACATATTGATTGATATCTATGGTTTTGCCAATAAATATCACATACCATTTCGAGAGCAATCATCTAATAACCGATATACTTTATTCTTCCTATTAGCTCCATATTTCATAAATTCAATTTCTATCCGCCCACAAACAAATATTTTCTTTACAAAAAATATATTATTCTATTATCATTGTTAAAAGAAGCTACATCAACTTCTACTACGATTACACCCCCAAGCAGAGGAGTACTGGTGTAAATAGGAGCACTCTAGCAGTGTCTCCAGATTGCAAGAAAATAGGGTATTTTCAAACCTAATACAACACTACAATTAAAGGTGTTTGGAGCACTCTAGTAGTGTCTCTATATGGTAACATAATATGGCATTTACAACCCCAATACAACTCTTCAATTAAACGTGTTTGGAGCACTCTGGTAGTGTCTCTATATGGCAAGATCATAAAGCATTTATAGCCTTAATACAACTCTCCAATTGAAGAGATAATATGGCATTTACAACACCAATACAACACTCCAATTGGATATGTTGGGACCACTCTAATAGTGTCTCTAGATTACAAGATAATGGTGCATTTTCAAACCGTAATACAACTCTACAATTTAAGGTGTTTGGAGCACTCTAATAGTGTCTCCATATGGCAAGATAATAAGTCATTTACAAGAATAATACAACACTCCAATTGAAGGTGTTTGGGGCACTCTAGTAGTGTCCTTATATGGCAAGATAATTGGATATTTACAACCCCAATATGATACTCCAATTGAAGGTGTTTCGAGCACCCTTATTGTGTCTCCAGTTGGCAAGATAATAGAGCATTTACAATCCTAATACAAAACTCCAATTGGTAGTGTTTGGAGCACTTTAGTAGTGTCTGCAGATGGCAAGATAAAAGGGTATTTACAACCCAAATACAATACTCCAATTGATGGTGTTTTGAGAACTATATTAGTCTCTCTAGATGACAAGATAATAGGGCATTTACAATCGTAATACAACACTCTAGTCGAAGGTGTTTGGAGCATTCTAGTAGTGTCTCTAGTAGTGTCTCTAGATGGCAAGATAATAGGGCATTTACAACCCTAATACAACACTCCAGTTGAAGGTGTTTGGAGCACTCTAGTAGTGTCTATATGGCAAGATAATATGGTATTTTCAACCCAAATACAACACACCAACTAATGGTGTTTGGAACACTCTAGTAGTGTCTCTATATAACAAGATAATATGACATTTACAACTCTAAAACAACACTCCAATTGATGGTGTCTGGAGCACTCTAGTAGTGTATATGACAAGATAATAGGGCAATTACAACCCTAATACAACGCTCCAACTGAAAGTGTTTGGAGCACTCTAGTAGTGTCCATATATGGCAAGACAATAGGGCATTTACAACACTCCAATTGATGGTGTTTGGAGTACTCTTGTAGTGTCCCTATATGGCAAGACAATAGGGCATTTTCAACCCTAATATAACACTCCAGTTGAAGGATTTGGGAGAACTATAGTAGTGTCTCAAAATGGCAAGATAATATGGTATTTACAACCCTAATACAACACTCCAATTGATGGTGTTTGGAGCACTCTAGTATTGTCTCCAAATGGCAGGATAATAAGGTATTTACAACCCTAATACAACATTCCTATTGATGGTGTTTGGAGTACTCTTGTAGTGTCCCTATATGGCAAGACAATATGGCATTTACAACCCTAATACAACACTGCAGTTGAAGAATTTTGGAGAACTTTAGTAGTGTCTCCAAATGGCAAGATAATATTTACAACCATGATATAACACTCAAATTGATGGTGTTTGGAGTACTCTAGTAGTGTCTCCAGAAGGTAAGATGACATTTACAACCCATTAACAACAATCCAGTTGAAGATGTTTGGAGCACCCTAGTAGTGTCTCCAAATGACAAGATAATAGGGCATTTACAACCCTAATACAACACTCAAATTAATAGTGTTTGGAGCACTCTTGTAGTGTCTCCAGATGGTAAGATAAGAGGGCATTTACAACCCTAATGCAACAATCCAGTTGAAGGTGTTAGAAGAACTCTTGTAGTGTCTCCAGGTGGGAAGATATTAGGGCATTTAAAACCTTAATACAAACACTCCAATTGAGGGCGTTTGGAGAACTCTAGTAGTGTCCTCAGGTGGCAAGATAGTTGGGCATTTACAACCCTAATACCACACTCCAGTTGAAGGTGTTTGGAGCACTCTAGTAGTGTCTCAAGATGGCAAGATATTAGGGCATTTACAACCCTAATACAACACTCCTATTGATGGTGTTTGGGGGCACTCTACTAGTGTCTCTATATGGCAAGATAACAGGGCAATTACAACTCTAACAAAACACTCCAATTGAAGGTTTCTGGAGAAACTCTAGTCATTTTTCTGTATCGCTAGATAGTAGATCATTTACAACTCTAATACAGCACTCTAATTGAAGGTGGTTGGAACACTCTAGTAGTGTCTCTATATTGCAAGATATTAGCGCATTTACAACTTTAATACAACACTCCAATTCAGGGTGTTTAGAGCACTCTAGTCATCTCTCTATATGACAAGATAATAGGGCATTTGCAACTTTAATACAACACTTTAATTGAAGGTGTTTGGAGCACTCTAGTCGTGTCTCTATTGTTAGTTTGTAATAATCTAGAAGTCAATAATACGATAAATTAATCATAAAGCTTTGTTCATGAATTGAATGTTTATTTATATATCATTTTGTTGCCTTGAGTATTATTGCATTTGTGGATCATTTCGAGTTCATGACTGAAATTGTGAAACTCCATAATATAGATGATATATTCTCTTAAAAGGTCACTGACCAAGGTAATTAGCAGGAACACTAATTACCGCTACAAGGTTAGTATGTGGATTAAAAGATGGTTAAGTTTTACAAACCACCTGACACGAGATGTCATTTTAATCACATAGATACATGTTCTAGGAACATGGTATTTGACAGACCCCGAATGAAACATTGAATAGAATTGTGTTCGTGTCATTAATGTTTTCATTCAGTGTCAAAGTTCTACAGTATGAGGTATTTATCGTTCCCACTAAGAAATATATATGTGTGAGTGTTATCTAACGCTGTCCGTAAAAAACAGTCATAACGGTAGCATTTCGATATGTATAGCTTAGCTGAGGAAGTGATAGTCTGCCAAGAATACTATTTGTCTCTCGTATCTCTATACGAGCTATAGCATCACTGGGCCCCTTGATAGAGTTAGATTATCTGCATGCGGTATAATTACAAGAGTTATTATATTTGATAATCTACTCAAAATCAAGAAAAAGATACAGTTACAAGGATGACACACATCTACCTTGAAACTGATCTGATAGCTATGAGACAGAAGAACTGACACAAATAAATTGTTTACTGGATCGTGATATTGTACAGTACAGCATCATCTGTGTAATTGGATAGTCATGATGTGTTGCCAGATGCCACTCATGATTACAGAAGTTAAAACAGTTTTAACTCTGTTTACCAACATAACACAGATCCTATTGGGTCACACCATATAGGAGTTAATCGGAGAATCTTATTGTGATTGATTATAAATTGGTTATGATCAATATTAAGATGGTTATAATTAATTATACGTGTTATAATTAAATTATATTTGTCATATTAAAAATGACAAAGCAAAAACTAATGGTTATAATTAGTTATACTTGGTATAATTAATTAAATTAATTGTACTAAATGACAAACAGAAACACAGGTTTGTTTATAAACGTGTTTGACATATTGTATAAAAATTACCAAACAAAAACCGTAAACGAATATAATTGTACATGACAATTATACATATTTGATTTGGATATTAACTATTCATAGTGGGTTTGGGTTAATGGGTTTAGAATCCATTAAACTAATCTAACCAATATGAAGTTGCAAAATCAAATTTGAATGCCACATCCAAAATGGCAAAAATGTAATTTTGTCAAGTACGGGGGTATTTCGGTCTTTTGGCGAACCTCCTCATTTGCCTATAAATAGAGGGGCATAGGTGAAAGAGAAAAATCACTAATTCACATGTTAATCTGATTACTTCGTTAATTGGATTTCTCTCTTTCTATATTTACGGTTTTTCGATTGGTGAATAGTGTTTTACCAAATTTTCGCGGTATTTCAGATTTGGTTTAATTAGCAAATCTGATTGAAACGAATTTTTTGGTGAATAGTGTTTTTGCAGAATACCGCGGTTTATAGTATTTCTGGCAAAAGAAATAAACCGCTCTCTGGTTAGTCCTGGTGGATAACTAATAGAGGTATCACGCGTGTGATACTCCAAGTCGATTCCTTCCCTGGTGTAGCTCTTCTCGCTTATCTGCATTCCAACTGTGATTAGGAAATAAGGTATAAATTGTTATATTAATCTATTTAATTGGTAAGTAGATTAAAATTTTAGAAATCAATTATGGAGTAGATCTGTAAAATAATTAAATGAGGTTTTGATGCCGAAGGCATACTGAAGGTGGACCGCCTTAGAAAGTTTCCTGACATACCTCATTTAATCTGTAGCTTAAGTTAGATGTAAAAATTTTGTTTTACTCTTTCCGCACCTTAAGCAAATAAATGGGTTTGAACCGTCAAAAACCCCAACATACTTAATCAATGGGTTTGAACCGTCAAAACCCAATATCTATATGGCAAGATAACAGTGCAATTACAACCTTAACACAACACTCCAATTGAAGGTGTTTGGAGCACTCTAGTCGTGAATCTATATGGCAAGATAATAGGGTATTTACAAACCTAATACAATACTCCAATTGATGGTGTTTAGAGCACTCTAGTCGTGTCTCTATATGGTAAGATAACAGGGCAATTACAACCTTAATACAACACTCTAATTAAAGGTGTTTGGAGAACTCTAGTCGTGTCTCTATACGACAACATAATAGGGTATTTACAAACCTAATACAACACTCCAATTGATGGTGTTTGGAGCACTTTAGTCGTGTCTCTATATGGCAAGATAATAGGGCATTTACAACCCCAATACTGTTGGGTTTGGAATACCACTTTTGGGGTTTTGCGGTAACCAAAACCCATTTAGGCTTAAGGTGCGGAATGACCGTAGAACAAAAAATTTCTATGGCCACCTTAAGCT
The DNA here is from genome assembly GCA_033356055.1 of Carex pumila. Classification (NCBI taxonomy): domain Eukaryota; kingdom Viridiplantae; phylum Streptophyta; class Magnoliopsida; order Poales; family Cyperaceae; genus Carex; species Carex pumila. The sequence goes on along the minus strand of JARJHM010001062.1, from coordinate 10,967 downwards.
CAGGATTAAACGAGGTATGTCAGAAAACTTTCCAAGGTGGTCCACCTTCAGTATTCCTTTGGCATCAAAACCCAATTTAATCCTTTTACAGATCTACTCCATGATTGATTTCTAAAACATTAATCTACTTACTAATTAAATAGATTAATATAACATATTTATACCTTGTTTCCAAATCACAGTTGGAATGCAGACCGAGCGTGTAGAGCGACATCACGGAAGGAATCGACTCGTCTCAGAGCATCAGACGTCTGATGCCTCTATCGGTTATCCACCAGGACTAACCAGAGAGCGGTTTATTTCTTCTGTCAGAAATATCGTAAACCGCGGAATTCTGCAAAAACACTATTCACGGGGAAAAGACGAAAACTCGTAAACACGAATTTTCGGTTACTCAGTTTCATCAATGAGTAAAACTGAAATACTGCGAAATTCAGTAAAACACTATTCATCAACCCCGTAAATATACTCCACAAATAACCCGCGAGATTATCAACTACGTATAACTTTCTTTTCTCAACCGAAACACTATTTGGGAGAGAAACCGAGAAAGAGAGAAAATACCGATTCGTTTCTGCACGAAACGATACAAGTGAATTAGTATTTTAATCCTCTCATGCACCCCTCTATTTATAGCCTCTAAAATGGTGTGAAAAAACCAAAATACCCCTATGACAAGGCATGCCACCTAAGGGGGTGAGGTGTCATGTGGATAAGATCGATGACGTGTCATCTGGATAGGATCGATGACATGTCATGCGGATAAGGACGAATCTGAAAAGACCCGAATGCCCTCGGTCCGAACACAAATAATGCTCGTATAATTATTCTATACAATTATATATATATTTCTTACGGTTGTTGTTTCGATAATTTATACAACGTGTCATGCACATTTATAAATTAACCAGTTAACTTTTATACAACGTGTCATACACGTTTATAAATTAACCAATGTTTTTTGCTTGTTATTTTTACATAACATTTATAATTTAATTATAACACGTATAATTAATTATAACCATCTTACTATTGATCATAACTAATTTATAATCAATCACAATAAGATTCTCCGATTAACTCCTATATGGTGTGACCCAATAGGATCTGTGTTATGTTGGTAAATAGAGTTAAAAAAATTTTAACTTCTATAATCATGGGTGGCGTCTGGCAACACATCATGACCATCCAATTACACAGATGATGCTGTACAGTACAATATCACGATCCAGTAAACAATTTACTTGTGTCTGTTCTTCTGTCTCATAGCTATCAAATTAGTTTCAAGGTAGATGTGTGTCATCCTTGTAAACTTAATCTTTTCTTGATCTTGAGTAGATTATCAAATATGATTACTCTTGTAATCATACCGCGCGCTGATAATCTTACTCTATCAAGGGGCCCAGTGATGCTATAGCTCGTATAAAATACGAGGGACAAATAATATTATTGGTAGACTATCACTTCCTCAGCTAAGCTATACATATGGGAATGCTACCGTTATGACTGCTTTTTACGGACAGCGGTGGATAACAATCACACATACATATTTATCAGTGGGAACGATAAATACCTCATACTGTAAAACGTGACACTAAATGAAAACATAAATGACACGAACACAATTTTATTTAATGTTTCATTCGAGGTCTGTCAAATACCATGTTCCTAGAACATGTATCTATGTGATTAAAATGACATCTCGTGTCAGGTGGTTTGTAAAACTTAACCATCTTTTAATCCACATACTAACCTTATAGCGGTAATTAGTGTTCCTGCTAATTACCTTGGTCAGTGATCTTTTAAGATTAAGAGTATATATCATCTATATTATGCAGTTTCACAATTTCAGTCATGAACTTGAAATTATCCATAAATGAAATAACATTCAAAGGCAACAAAATAATATTAATCATCCAATTCATTAACAAAGTTTTATGATAAATTATCGTATTATTGACTTCTAGATTATTACAAACTAACAAATACAACACTCCAATTGATGGTTTTTCGGAAACTCTAGTAGTGTCTCTATATGGCAATTTCTAATACAACACTTCAATTGATGATGTTTGGAGCACCTAGTCGTGTCTCTATATTGCAAGATAATAGGGCATTTATAACCCTAATACAACACTCCAATTGAAGGTTTCTGGAGCACTCTAGTCGTGTTTCTATATAGCAAGTTAATAGGAAAATTACAACCTTAATACAACACTCCAATTGATAGTGTTTAGAGCTCTCTAGTATAGTGTCTCTATATGGCAAGATAGTAGAACATTTACAACCTCAAGTACAACGCTCTAATTGAAGGTGTTCGGAACACTCTAGGAGTGTCTCTATATTGCAAGATAAGAGGGTATTTACAACCTTAATGAAACACTCCAATTGAAAGTGTTTGGAACACTCTAGTAGTGTCTCTATATCGCAAGATAGTAGGACATTTACAGCCCTAATACAACACTTCAATTGAAAGTGTTTGCAGCACTCTAGTAGTGTCTCTATATAGCAACATAATAGGGAATTTACAACTTTAATACAACACTCCAGTTGACGGTGTTTAGAGCACTCTAGTAGTGTCTCTATATTGCAAGATAATTGGGGATTTACAACCCTCATACCACACTCCAGTTGATGGTGTTAGGGGCACTCTATTAGTGTCTCTCTGTATGGTAAGATAACAGGGCAACTACAACCCTAATACAACACTTCATTTGAAGGTTTCTGGAGCACTCTAGTAATGTCTCTATATGGTAAGATAATTGGGCTTTACAACCCAAATACAACACTCTAATTGAAGGTGTTTGGCGCACCCTTGTAGTGCCTCTATATGGCAAGATAATAGAACTTTTAGAACCTTAACCGAACACTCCAAGTGTTTGGAGCACTCCAGTCGTGTCTCACTATGTCTACATAATATGACATTTTCATCCCTAATAAAACACTCCAATTTATGGTGTTTAGAGCTCTCTAGTAGTGTCTCTATATGGCAAGATAGTAGGACATTTACAACTTTAAATACAATACTCTAATTGAATGTGTTTGGAGCACTCTAGGAGTGTTTCTATATGCCAAGATAAGAGGGTATTTACAACCTTAATGGAACACTCCAATTGAAAGTGTTTGGAGCACTCTAGTAGTGTCTCTATATCGCAAGATAATAGGGCATTTACAACTTTAATACAACACTCCAATTAAAGGTGTTTGGAGCATAGTAGTAGTGTCTCCATATAGGAAGATAGTAGGTCATCTACAACTTTAAAACAACACTCCAATTGAAGATGTTTGGAGCACTCTAGTCGTGTCTCTATATCGCAAGATAATAGGACATTTACAACTTTAATAATTGAAGGTGGTTGGAGAACTCTACTCATGTCTCTATATGGCAAGATAATAAGGCATTACAACTTTAATACAACACTCCAATTGAAGGTGTTTGGAGCACTCTAGTCGTGTCTCAATATGGCTAGATAATATAGGGCATTTTCATCCTTAATACAACACTCCCATTGTTGGTGTTTGGGGCACTCTAGTCATGTCTATATATGGAAAGATAATAGGGCATTTACAACTCTAAAACAGCACTCCAATTGAAGGTGTTTGGAGCACTCAAGTCATGTCTCTATATCGCAAGATAATAGGGTATTTACAACTTTAATACAACACTCCAATTGAAAGTCTTTGGAGCACTCAAGTCATGTCTCAATATGGCCAGATAATAGAGCATTTTCATCCCTAATACAACACTCCAATTGATGGTGTTTAGAGCTCTCTAGTAGTGTCTCTATATGGCAAGATAGTAGGACATTTACAACCTTAAATACAACACTCTAATTGAAGGTGTTTGGAGCACTCTAGGAGTGTCTTTCTATGCCAAGATAAGAGGGTATTTACAACCTTAATGAAACACTCCAATTGAAAAGTGTTCGGAGCACTCTAGTAGTGTCTCTACATCGCAAGATAATAGGTCATTTACAACTTTAATACAACACTCCAATTGAAGGTGTTTGAAGCACACTAGTAGTGTCTCCATATGGGAAGATAGTAGGTCATTTACAACTTTAAAACAACACTTCAATTGAAGGTGTTTGGAGCACTCTAGTCATGTGTCTGTATTGCAATATAATAGGTCATTTACAACCCTAATACAACACTTCAATTGAAGGTTTTTGGAGCCCTCAAGTGGTGCCTCTATATGGTAAGATAATAGGGCTTTTGCAACCCTAATACAACACTTCAATTGATGGTGTTTGGACCACCTAGTCATGACTTTATATTGCAAGATAATAGGGCATTTAAAACCCTGATACAACACTCCAATTGAAGGTTTATGGAGCACTCTAGTCGCGTGTCTATATCTCAGGATAATAGGTAATTCACAACCCTAATATAACACTCTAATTGAAGATGTTTGGAGCACTCTAGTCGTGTCTCTATATCGCAAGATAATAGGGCGTTTACAAATTTAATACAACACTCCAATTGATGGTGTTTCGAGCCCTCTAGTAGTGATAGTAGGACATTTACAACCTTATATACAACACTGTAATTAAAGGTGTTTGGAGCATTCTAGGAGTGTCTCTATATGCCAAGATAAGAGGGTATTTACAACCTTAATGGAACATTCCAATTAAAGGTGTTTGGTGCACTCCAGTCGTGTCTCAATATGGCTAGATAATAGGGCATCTTCAACCCTAATACAACACTCTAATTGAAGGTGTTTGGGGCACTCTAGTCGTGTCTCTATATCGCAAGATAGTAGGGCATTTACAATTGTAATACAACACTCCAATTGAAGGTGTTTGGAACACTCTAGTCGTGTCTCAATATCCCAAGATAACAGGGCAATTACAACCCTAATGCAACACTCCAATTAAAGATTTCTGGAGCACAATAGTCGTGTCTCTATATGGAAAGATAATAGGACATTTACAACTCTAGTACAACACTCCACTTGTTGGATTCTGGGGAACTCTAGCAGTGTCTCCCTACGGCAAGATAATAGGGCATTTACAACCCTAATACATCAATCCAATTGATGGTGTTTGGAGCACCTCGTCGTGTCTCTATATTGCAAGATAATAGGGCATTTACAACCCTAAAACAACACTTCAATTGTAGGTTTTTGGAGGACTCTAGTAGTGTCTCAATATAGAAAGATAAATGGGTATTTACAACCTTCATGGAACACTCCAATTAAAGGTGTCTGTAGCACTCCAGTCGTGTCTCAATATGGCAAGACAATAGGGCATTTTCAACCCTAATACAACACTCCAATTGTTTGTATGGAGCACTCTAGTCGTGTCTCTATATGACAAGATAATAGGGCATTTACAACCCTAATACAACACTGCAATTGATGGTGTCTAGAGCACCTAGTGGTGTCTCTATATTGCAAGATAAGGGGGCAGTTACAACCCTAATAAAACACTTCAATTGATGGTGTTTGGGGGCACTTTAGTTGTGCCTCTATATTACAAGATAATAGGACATTTACAAACTTAATACAACACTCCAATTGTAGGTGTTTGGAGCACTCTAGTAGTGTCTCTATATGACAAGATAAGAGGGTATTTACAACCTTAATGGAACATTCAAATTAAAGGTGTTTGGAGCACTCCAGTCGTGTTTCAATATGGCTAGATAATAGGCCATTTTCATCCCTAATACATAACTCTGATTGATGGTGTTCAGAGCTCTCTAGTAGTGTCTCTTTACGGCAAGATAATAGGGCATTTACAACCCTAAAACAACACTCTAATTGAAGGTGTTTGGAGCATTCTAGTCGTGTCTCTATATCGCAAGATAATAAGATATTTACAACTTTAATAATTGAAGGTGTTTGGAGCACTTTAGTCGTGTCTCTATATGGCAAGATAATAGGGCATTTACAATTTTAATACAACACTCTAATTGATGGTGTTTCGAGGAGTCTAATAGTGTCTCTATATGGCAAGATAATAGAGGTTTTACAACCCTAATAAAACACTATAATTGATGGTGTTTGGAGCACTCTAGTCGTGTCTCTATCTGGCAAGATAATAGGGCATTTACAACTTATAAGACACTCCAATTGAAGGTCTTTGGAGCACTCCAGTCGTGTCTCAATATGGCTATATAATAGGGCATTTTCATCCCTAATACAACACTCTAATTGATGCTGTTTAGAGCTCTCTAGTAGTGTCTCTATTTGGTAAGATAGTAGGTCATTTACAATCCTAATACAACACTCTAATTGATGATGTTTGGAGCACTCTAGTCGTGTCTCAATATCGCAAGATAATAGGGCATTTGCAACTCTAATACAACACTCCAATTGATCGTGTTTGGGGCACTCTAGTAATGTCTATATATGTCAAGGTAATAGGGTATTAACAACCTTAATACAACATTCCAATTGATGGTGTTTGGAGCACCTCATTGTGTCTCTGTATTGCAAGATAATAGGGCATTTACAACCCTAAAACAAAACTCCAATTATAGGTTTTTGGAGCACTCCAGTCGTGTCTCAATATGGCTATATAATAGGGCATTTTTATCCCTAATACAACACTCTAATTGATAGTGTTTAGAGCTCTCTAGTAGTGTCTCAATATGGCAAAATAAGCTGGTATTTACAACCTTAATGAAACCCTTCAATTGAAGGTCTTTGGAGCACTCTAGGAGTGTCTCTATATGGCAAGATAAGGGGGTAGTTACAACCTTAATATAACACTACAATTGAAGGTGTTTGGAGCACTCCAGTAGTGTGGCAAGATAATAGGACATTTTCAACCATAATCCAACACTGCAATTGATGGTGTTTATAGATCTCTAGTAGTGTCTATATGGCAAGATAGTAGGGCATTTATAAACCTAATACAACACTATAATTGAAGGTGCAGCACTCTAATAGTGTCTCTATATGGTAAGATAAGAGGTTATTTACAACCTTAATGAAACACTCCAATTGAAGGTGTTTGGAGCACTCCAGTCGTGTCTCTATATGGTAAGCTAATTGGGCATTTACAAGTTTGATACAACACTCCAATTGAAGGTGTTTGGAGCATTCCAGTCGTGTCTCAATATAGCAAGACAATAGGGCATTTTCAACCTTAATACAACACTCCAATTGTTGGTGTTTGGAGCACTCTAGTTGTGTCTCTATATGGCAAGATAATAGGGCATTCAGAACCCTAATACAACACTCCAATTGATGGTTTTTGGAGAACTCTAGTAGTATCTCTATATGACAACATAGTAAGGCATTTACAACCCTAATACAATACTCTAATTGAAGGTGTTTGGAGCACTCTAGGAGTTTCTCTATATGGCAAGATAAGGGGGTATCTACAACCTTAATGGAACACTCCAATTGAAGGTGTTTGGAGCACTCCAGTCGTGTCTCTATATAACTTTGATACAACACTCTAATTGAAGGTGTTTGGAGCACTCTAGTAGTGTCTCTATACAGCAAGATAATAAGGTATTTACAAACCTAATGCAACACTCCAATTGATGGAGTTTGGAGCACTCTAGTCGTGTCTCTATATGGCAAGATAATAGGACATTTACAACTCTAATAGAACACTCCAATATATTGTTTTTGGAGAACTCTAGTAGTGTCTATATATAGCAAGATAATAGGGCATTTACAACCCTAATACAGCACTCCAATTTATGGTATTTGGAACACCTCGACGTGTCTCTATATTGCAAGATAATAGGGTATTTACAACCCAAATACAACACTCCAATTGTAGTTGTTTGGAGTACTCTAGTAGTGTCTCCATATGGCAAGATAAGCGGATATTTACAACCTGAATGAAACACTCCAATTGAAGGTATTTGGAGCACTCTAGTAGTGTTTCTATATGATAAGATAATAGAGCTTTTACAACCCTAATACAACACTCTAATTGAAGGTCTTTGGAGCACTCTAGGAGTGTCTCTATATGACAAGATAAGAGGGTATTTACAACCTTAATGGAACCCTTCAATTGAAGGTGTTTGTAGCACTCCAGTCATCTCTCAATATGGCTAGATAATAGTATCTCTATTTGGCAAGATAGTAGGTCATTTATAACCCTAATACCACACTCTAATTAAAAGCGTTTGGAGTACACTTGTCGTGTCTCTATATCGCAAGATAATAGGGCATTTACAACTTTAATACAACACTCCAAGTGAAGGTGTTTGGAGCACTCTAGTCGTGTATCTATATAGCAAGATAATAGGGCATTTACAACTTTAATACTACACTCCAATTGAAGGTGTTTGGAGCACCCTAGTCGTGTCTCAATATCACAAGATAATAGGGCATGTAAAAACTCTAATACAACACTCCAATTGAAGATGCTTGGAAGATTCTAGTCATGTTTTTATATCGCAAGACAATAGAGCATTTACAACTTTAATACAACACTCCAATTGAAGGTGTTTGGCGCACTCTAGTCGTGTCTCTATATAGCAAGATAATAGGGTATTTACAACTTTAATACTACACTTCCATTGATGGTGTTTGGGGCACTCTACTAGTGTCTCTCTATGTCAAGATAATAGGGCATTAACAACCCTAATACAGCACTCCAATTGAAGGTGCTTGGAGCACTCAAGTCATGTCTCTATATCGCAAGATAACAGGGCAATTACAACCCTAATGCAACACTCCAATTGAAGGTTTCAGGAGCACAATAGTCGTGTCTCTATATGGCAAGATAATAGGACATTTATAACTCTAATACAACACCCCAATTGATGGTTTTTGGAGAACTCTAGTAGTGTCTATAGGGCATTAACAACCCTAATACAGCACTCCAATTGAAGGTGCTTAGAGCACTCTAGTCGTGTCTCTATATGGCAAGATAATAGGGCATTTACAACTTTAATACTACACTTCAATTGAAGGTGTTTGGACCACCCTAGTCGTGTCTCAATATCGCAAGATAATAGGGCATGTAAAAACTCTAATACAACACTCCAATTGAAGATGCTTGGAAGATTCTAGTCATGTTTTTATATCGCAAGACAGCATTTACAACTTTAATACAACACTCCAATTGAAGGTGTTTGGCGCACTCTAGTCGTGTCTTTATATAACAAGATAATAGGGTATTTACAACTTTGATACTACACTCCCATTGATGGTGTTTGGGGCACTCTACTAGTGTCTCTATATGGCAAGATAATAGGGCATTTACAACCCTAATACAGCACTCCAATTGAAGGTGCTTGGAGCACTCAAGTCGTGTCTCTATATCGCAAGATAACAGCGCAATTACAACCCTAATGCAACACTCCAATTGAAGGTTTCAAGAGCACAATAGTCATGTCTCTATATGGCAAGATAATAGGACATTTATAACTCTAATACAACACTCCAATTGATGGTTTTTGGAGAACTCTAGTAGTGTCTATAGGGCATTAACAACCCTAATACAGCACTCCACTTGGAGGTGTTTAGAGCACTCTGGTCGTGTTTCTATATCGCAAGATAGTATGGCATTTACAACTTTAATACAATACTTCATGTGAAAGTGTTTGGAGCACTCTAGTCGTGTCTCAATATCACAAGATAATAGGGAATTGAAAACTCTAATACGACACTCCAATTGATGGTGTTTGGGGCACTCTAGTAATGTCTCTATATGGCAAGATAACAAGGCAATTACAAGCCAAATGCAACACTCCAATTGAAGGTTTCTGGTGCACTCTAGTCGTGTCTCTATATGGTAAGATAATAGGGCATTTACAACCTTGATACAACACTCCAATTGAACATGTTTGGAGCACTCCAGTGTCTCAATATGGGTAGATAATAGGGCTTTTTCATCCCTAATACAACACTCTAATTGATGGTGTTTAGAGCTCTCTATTAGTGTCTCTATTTGGCAAGATAGTAGGTCATTTACAACCCTAATGCAACACTCTAATTGAAGGTGTTTGGAGCATTCTAGTCGTGTCTCTATATCGCAAGATAATAGGGCATTTACAACTTTAATACAACACTCCAATTGAAGGTGTTTGGAGCACTCTAGTCGTCTCTCAATATTGCAGGATAATAGGGAATTTAAAACTCTAATACAACACTCCAATTGATGGTGTTTGGGCACTCTAGTAGTGTCTCTATATGGCAAAATAATAGAGCAATTACTGTTGCACTTAGGGGCACCTCTAATTGAACAAAAACTGAAAATAAATTGCAATTGAAAGTAAATAGATGAGTTTAGAGAAATTGACACGCGGGATGATAACGGAGTTCGGCAAAACAATGGCCTACGTCTCCGGGGCGTCGCAACCTCTTTCTAGGTGCGCCTTTCTATTACCCAATATGAAAGGATTACAATTGTGAACCGTGAGCCCTTACAAAATGGGAAGTCACGACCAACGAAAGATGAGTGCCGGCGAGCCCTTACAACCAAGGGAAGTCACACGAGCAACTCGAGGTTTGAGCCGGCAAGCCCTTACAAACAAGGGAAGTCACACAAGCTACTCAAGAACAAGAGAAACACTCAATAGATTACTCTAACCTAATCTAGATCAAGATTAGTGAAGTAGGTTTGAGGTTGCTTGAGGGATTTTGAAGTTTTAAGCTCTCACAACAATGGAGTAGGCTAAGCTCTCAGAAAATCGCTTTAGAAATGATTAGGGTCGGCTGAGATAGATTTGAAAGTGATCCCTTCAATCTATTTATAGTGGCAGCTCAAAAATGAGCTGTTTGATATAAAACGTTACCAACGTTTTATCAAACGTTACCAACGTTTTATTCAAATACGATTTAGGGTTTTAATTCTCTGACAGCTTAGAAAACGTTACATAACGTTTTATAACCGTTGTAACGTTTTACAAACGTTATAACGGTTGTATAACGTTATAACGTTATAACTTGATTCTTTTGAGGCTTCTTATTATTTTAAAACGTTACCAACGTTTTAAAAACGTTCATAACGTTTTATCTCAATTTAATCAACCTCACACATACTTTACCA
>JARJHM010001061.1:0-78949 GCA_033356055.1 Carex pumila | reverse complement strand
TAACGTTTACATTGATCTGAAACAATAAACTGATCAAAAGAGAAACATTTTTACAGCGTTATAACGTTATACAAACGTTGTAACGTTTTATAAACGTTATAACGTTTATACAACGTTGCAACGCTTATAAATCGTTGTAACGTTTATAAATCGTTATAACGTTTCAAGGAGATTTAAACTTCAAATAACTTCTATTTTGATCAAGTTTTTATAGGTTAAAACGTTGTGACGTTTTATAAAACGTTGGTAACGTTTTACTAAGCTGTCAGAGATTTAAAACCCTAAAATCGCATTTGAATAAAACGTTGTAACGTTTAATAAAACGTTGGTAACGTTTTATGTCAAACAGCTCATTTTTGAGCTGCCACTATAAATAGACTGAAGGGATCACTTTTAGATCTATCTCAGCCGACCCTAATCATTTTAAAAGCGATTTTCTGAGAGCTTAGCCTACTCCATTGTTGTGAGAGCTTAAAAACTTCAAAATCCCTCAAGCAACCTCAAACCTACTTCACTAATCTTGATCTAGATTAGGTTAGAGTAATCTATTGAGTGTTTCTCTTGTGTTCTAGACAATTGAGACCTTGTTCTCATCTCTTTGAGTTGGCCGTTTGACTTCCCGCTTGGTGTGTAAGGGCTCAACGGTTCACAAGTTGTAATCCTTTCGTATTGGGTAATAGAAAGGCGCACCACTCAAGGTTGCGAAGCCCCGGAGACGTAGGCCTTTGTTTTGCCGAACTCCGTTAACATCCCGCGTGTCAAATTTCTCTAAACTCATCTATTTAATTTCAATTGCAATTTAATTTCAGTTTTTGAGCAATTAGAGGTGCCCCTAAGTGCAACACCGGCAAGCCCTTACAAACAAGGGAAGTCACACAAGCTACTCAAGAACAAGAGAAACACTCAATAGATCACTCTAACCTAATCTAGATCAAGATTAGTGAAGTAGGTTTGAGGTTGCTTGAGGGATTTTGAAGTTTTAAGCTCTCACAACAATGGAGTAGGCTAAGCTCTCAGAAAATCGCTTTTAAAATGATTAGGGTCGGCTGAGATAGATTTGAAAGTGATCCCTTCAGTCTATTTATAGTGGCAGCTCAAAAATGAGCTGTTTGACATAAAACGTTACCAACGTTTTATTAAACGTTACAACGTTTTATTCAAATACGATTTAGGATTTTAATTCTCTGACAGCTTAGAAAACGTTACATAACGTTTTATAACCGTTACAACGTTTCAAAACCGTTATAACGATTTATAAACGTTACAACGTTTATTGCTTGTATTGAACTGCTGCACTCCAGTTATTCTGTAGCTTTTAAACGTTACAACGTTTATCAACCGTTATAACGTTTGTAAAACGTTACAACGGTTGTATAACGTTATAACTTGATTCTTTTGAGGCTTCTGATTATTATAAAACGTTACCAACGTTTTAAAAACGTTCATAACGTTTTATCTCAATTTAATCAACCTCACACATACTTTACCAAGCATTTGATTTTACAATATGTATTCTTGATAAAGGTCTTCATGATTTCTTCAGTCCAAGCTTATTATTCAACAGTTCTTACTCTTCTTGGACCTACATATTCTCAAAATAGAAGAAATCGTAAAATTCAATAATTGTATGTTTTTGCAAATTAGTCAAATAGACGTAAAAGATTATTGTACGAACAACAAATTTTTCATACATATTCAATTGAATACGTAAAATCAGAAAAAAGAGAGTATCTGCCCATTATTAAAATTAAATAATTTATAAATAATCACTGCATTAATTACATTATGTAAATATATGACAAAAGAGTTAAAGTTGTTCGTATATTTAATAATTTTTATGTATTGTGTTAGTAAAAAGATGACAATGTTAATATGCATACTCTCAACCACTCGAAATTTTTATTAATATTAGAGAAAGAATAAACTAGAAATGACTTTTGTCACAATATTTTATTTATTTATCTAGAAATGACTTTTGAACCAAGATCAATAACTCATATCCATAAAATCAAAGTATTTTTTTTCAATAATATATAAATAAATATTTTAATTTTTCTTGCAGTCATAAAAAATCCAACTTGAAAATATTGATATATTTGTTGCAGTTATTCTAATAAATTCAATTATATAGTATTCGATCTATTTTCAAAGAAATATATAAATATTTCTAATATTTTAGTATAAAAAATAAATAAATCAAAATATTTTCTATTTAATTAAAAAAACTAAAATCCGGAGAATTATTTTCCGGAAAGAAATGCTGGATCTGAAAAATAATTTTCCGAATAAGACATATTTGAAAACAAGTCGAAAATGGTGTAGATTTATAAATTTTGTAACTTTTTTGAATATTAATAAAAATTTCGGCCTAATTCTAGTAATCAATTAAATTTGATCTAGTTTGAAAAGGCATTTCTTCCACATTTCCACATCTACTTTTCTACATATAAGACGCTAGGTTGGGGAAGCACACAACTAAACGGGTAGATGGTGGTGCAAAATTGAGTCAGGATTCAAGGATGGGTAGATGCTCGTGGAAGGTCATTATCAGTGAACTCTGTTATTAGTCTGTGAGTACTTTAATCTGTTTTTTTTTTTTTTTTTTTTTGAAATATTATGTTGTATGAAATCCTTCTGTAACTAAAAACAGATCCTGTTCCATGGTTTTGAAATAGGGAACCCGGTCTACTGGTTGCCGCATCCATGGCACAGAATGTCTGAATGCATATTCTCTTCTCTGCATTAACTCAAAAGGAATCTTTTGGGTTAATAAATATCATTTAAAACTGTGTTATAGGATTCAGATTTTGGATGAGATCGATGAGTCTACGTAACGATCAATGTGTGCATCGTTACTATTCTTAACATGTATGTTGCCGAGAACCTTCATCGCTACTGTGTTAAACTTATTTTGTTATTGCAAAATATATATCTCGTTAAAAATAATTATCAATACAATTATACTTTTAATCAATAGATACCAACAAAAAATATATGATTGAAAACAATCAGATAAAAAAAAAATACAAATATAGATAATTTATCCGTATCAGTATTCGCATAAATGGATATCTGACTTTTTTTTTTAAATACAGATAAACATGCATATAAGATAGAGATAATTATCCATATGAGAAGAGATCAAGTTATAACAAGTTACAACAACTATTTTTTACATTTTTAAAGTCCAAATCGTCGATCCAAACAGTTAGATGTGATCTCCACAATAAAATGTTCTTCCAGACCAAATTTTACATTTTTTGAAATTTTTTTACTATTTATTAAGATGGGTACAAATTTCAATAGTATGAATTTGATTAGTTTTTGTACCTATCTTAATAAATAGTAAAAAAATTCTAAAAAATATAAAATTTGGTCTTCAAGCATATTTTATTGTAGAGATCACATCTAACGGTTTGAATCGACACAAATGAATATCAAATTAATTATAGTAACTTGATCCCTTCTCTATCTATATACGTATCTACACAAATGAATATCAAATTAAAAAAAAATGTGGATATCAATAATTATCTGTATTCACTTTTGAAATAGAAACCTATCCGTGTATATAAATTATATCCGTATTCTAATTTTTAAACTATCTGTATTTAAATATTCAAATACTATATACTACATCAAAGGTTGTTAAATATGGACCGCTGTACATTTTAACATATATGATCAATGGTAAAACATATGTACATATTTATTAATGGTCATGTATGTGATGATATCTATAAAACATAGATCACATATCAAGTGCTGGATTACAGCAATATAAATTTCTGTTTATACATTTGTCAATATCATCAGATTAATATATTACAATAGTTTCCAACCCTCCAAGAAATACATGTAATTTCATTTTAAAATTTTATTTCCGGGATCGTACAGAAAGACACAGACACACGACTTTTAAAAAATAAAAAATGGGCCATCAACTTTTGTTATTTATTTTTATTCTACTATAAAATTAATTTAATTTCCATAGGGGAATTATATAGTCGTAATATTTTCCTCATATATAAATTGTTCTATAGATTGTATTAACAAAATTCATGTACATGAAGAAATTCGCCATTTTGAAAATGAACATTATTTTAAATAATTAAGCTACAAATATATTTTGGTTGTTACATCTGACTGCATTTTTGTTTTCCCTTTTCATATTCAACGTTTATGTATTTTTCTTTGTTAGTTTAACTACATGAATACTATACTATATGTGCATGGCCAGAAAAGAACCAATTATAATTTATCTTCATAATTAATTAGCCCATACAAAATAGTCATGGAACTCCATTATTGTCAATTTAAAATTGCCCCCACTATTCTATAATATTTTACAATGATCCTTCCCTACAAGTTAGGAGATCTACTTGAATTATATACTCTATGTACTTCAATTGTATTACAACTAGTCCAGAAGATCTGTAACATCAAATAAATTAATGCCTCGTGCATCACATGTCTAAGGCTTTAATTCCCTTCTAATTAAAGGATCGCCTCAATTTTTGATAGAATGGAAGCGTCCTTGACTTGACTTGCAACAAATAAAAAATAAAAAAAATCAAAATATTGCTCGAACAAGAAATTAAGGCATCATGCAAGCTTGTCAACAATGTATTTTCAACCATTCAAATTGAGAATGGCAAAAAGAGAATTGAGTTTAGAGTAAGCTAGAAAATTTACATTACGTAACCAAATTGAGACGAACTTTATCTCCTCCCCAACGAACTGTCAACTCTCACCACGGGTAAATATATTGACAATTTTTTTTTTCTTTACGCAGCGCATAAACAATAGAGCCAAAATAATATTGTATATGACTCTTGCGCTGCATGTAAAAAAAAACTGCTATGTCAATATCTTTACCATGAAAAGCTGCACCGCGAGTTCCATCGTTGAGACCTGTAAAACTCGATACCTATTTCTTTTTTATTTCGAAGTGATGAATCGAGTCCACATTCAACCGAGAATTCCACCCATATAATATTAGAAACTAACACACGCATAATTAATTAATTAGCACCACGTCATCGGCCATAAGTACAAACATATCATATTTCTCATTCATTGTTTCTTTTCTTTTTTGCTCTCATTCATTGTTCATTCATTCATTCTCATTTGTATTTACTGTATTTCTATAATTGTTCAGCTTGCCATATATTCTGAAACATATCACATTAGCGAAATAATTGCCACGCCTAAGAAAGGAACTTTCAACACCTCCGTCATCTGCTGTCGTGTATTTCTTTCTCTTTAATTCTTAGCTCTCTAACCTTCTAGGCACATGCATGCTTTATCCCTTTCTCTGTACCAATTGAATTCTTTGCCACATATATAAATATAACCCATAGTTTTAAATTATAAAGAGAAAGCATTCATGCGCTTGGTCTCTCTACCGTATGAATTTGATCTAGCTATATATATATCACCTTCAGTCTTCCACACAAGCACCCGTGAAGAAAATTAAGGAGAGCACCAATTGATCAATTATACACCACACATAATCTGCATCGATCAATCTCCAACAATGGAAGGTCGAGATCACATCTCCCCTCTACTTCAACCAAACACCCGTTCCTCCTCTCCTCCTAAAACCAAGAAAGCCCTAATTACAACCATTGTGTCTCTCGCCATTGCAGCCTCAATTTTATTTGCCCTAGTTGAATTATTACCTAGCTTACAAAAACATATACCAGAAAGCGCCCATCATGCCGGAAGCACAATATCTGATAAGTTGGTCCCGGCCTCTCGCTCTGTACAGGCCGGCGTGTCAGAAAAGTCAACATCAAATTATCTGTCTTCTTCACCGGTTTATCCATGGACAAACACCATGCTGGCTTGGCAAAGAACGGCTTTCCATTTTCAACCGCCCAGGAACTGGATGAACGGTCCGGATCTCTATCTATCTACCCGTTTAAATTTTAATTTGTTTGAAAGTTCGTTGGAATATTAACTGATCATTTGGCTTTTTCTGATCCCTATTTCTTTTTGTCTCTTTTTTAACGGGAACTGCGCGTGCTTCTCCAAATGAGCAGATCCGAACGGTGAGTGCCTTTTCTTGAATTCTTGGTAATCGCTTTAATTATTTTAATAATATAGGAGAAGAGCTCCTCCGTTTCTATTGGTTAATATTGAGTTCGCTTTTTTGTTTACTTTTGTTTTGTTTTGATTGATTTTCTAATCATAGGGCCTTTATTCTACAAGGGGTGGTACCATTTGTTCTACCAGTACAATCCATTCTCTGCTATTTGGGGAAATATCACGTGGGGACACGCTGTGTCACGTGACCTCATCCACTGGCTTGACCTTCCCCTCGCTATGATACCTGATCATTGGTACGATATAAATGGTGTTTGGACCGGATCCGCCACATTGCTGCCAGATGGACAGATTATAATGTTGTACACCGGGTCCACGGCTGATTCAGTTCAAGTTCAAAATCTGGCCTTCCCGGCGAACTCTTCTGATCCTCTCCTGCGTGAATGGGTCAAATCTGACTCGAACCCGGTTCTGGTCCCACCACCTGGAATTGGGTTAAAGGATTTCCGTGACCCAACCACAGCATGGTTCGTATCATACGACTCTACATGGCAGATCGCTATTGGCTCGAAGGATGAACAGCACACAGGGATTGTTCTGGTGTACAAAACAAAGGATTTTGTGAACTATACACTAGTTTCAGGTGTGCTTCATGCAGTGCCCGGGACAGGTATGTGGGAGTGTGTTGATTTCTTTCCAGTGGCAACTGGATCAAATGACGGTCTCGATACGTCAGTTGAGGCAGGCCCGGGTGTTAAACACGTGTTGAAAGCCAGTTTGGATGATGATAAACATGATTACTATGCAATTGGGAGATATGATGCTAACAATAATACATGGACCCCAGATGATCCCGAGATCGACGTCGGTATTGGTCTAAGGTAGCGTTAATTAACAGTAATTATGAAATATTTACGTGAAGATTAATAAACTACAGCTACCAAAATTGAACAAGTCATGGCCAATCATACTAATTATGAAAATGAATTGATTGAATTTGAAGAGTATAAATTAGTTATGCATTTAAGAAAAGTAGGTTAAATAAAAGTTCTTATACACTTGGACATGTGCATTAAAGAATCGAAGGCGACTTATCGTGAATATCTAGCTACGTTTGTTTCATTCAATCATTTTTCTGTTACATAGCCCTTTATTCGTATCATGTGCATCTTACCTCTTTTTTTTGAGGTAGATGCATTTTACCTCTTAAGTTAGCAATTCGTTATAACATTCCCTTTCTGCATGTTTTTGTATAATGTCAGCAAAAAGTGTAGAGCATAAGTTATATATTTGTTTCCTGTGAGCTTATCAAATTGTTACCAATCTTATTGAACAGATATGACTATGGAAAGTTCTACGCTTCGAAGACATTCTACGATACGGCTCGGAACCGGCGGATCCTTTGGGGATGGATCGGGGAGATGGATAGTGAAAGAACAGACCTTCTTAAGGGATGGTCATCCGTACAGGTAATTAACCTCTTTGTTTACTTCACCTCTAAATACATATATAATACATAGGCTTTTTCTCTATGCGCGCAACTACTATAATTAGTTATAGATAGCTCCGATCCTCTTACGCTGCGTTAGTTTTTTCCATGGTCAAACTTACGACTGTTGCTTGTTGTGGATAACTAACTGTATATGTGGAGAAACTTCTTAATCTCCTGGATCACGTGAAAAATTTAATAAGAAAAAAGAATGGTCCATGTGCCGCAGTCACTTATATTATTTATTATAGAGAAATCTGGAGCGGACAAATCTTTCACGTTATGGCTAAAAGAAAATCAACTTCTTTGAAAGGTTATTGAATGCCTTATTTGAAAGAATAAAGTTTTAAAATTCCACGTAGGAGTGCAGCGTCATCAATGTTTTTCATTATTCAGGTCAACAGCTAGCGAAGGCGTAACGCATTTGGGAATTTATTTATATACGTAATTATGCGTGGACAATTAATTGGTTGTTCCATGTGTACATCCTGTCTTTCTCTATTCAACATATAGAAAATTGGTTATTCCATATTTCCATTGTACAATTGGATGAATATTTCATATTAATATTCTGTCATAATACCAGTTGACTGGACTTTAGGTCTACAAAAAAAAAAAAAATTTCTTCTGCTCTTTCTATAATGTCGGTCCATATGGTACAATGACAAATCAAATATAAACAGATCCTCTTTCTTGCACGTCACTTATCATTGTAATGACACGTAATACTTTTTAATTAATTCAAATTATCCAATTCATTTCCTTCCATTATTATGCATAAACGGCAGCATGATGTGAAATTATGAACCCTACCTTTTCTGAAAACCTAGAGAAAGAACATGTATATAGCATATGAATTATATTATTTTTTATTTTGACTCTATTCTGTATGAAGTTAAAACAGTGCTGTCAATATCTTTACCGAGAACACCAACATTCAAGATCTCTTTCTGATCTGTGTTTGGTTGGTTGATACATGCCAGCTCGTATGACATTGGTTGATACATGCGCCGATTTCCTCATTTGCTGGATGTCAGCCTCAATGTATGGTTGAGAGTCATACGCGTATTGAATTTAATACTGATAAAGATCGTGCAAGCATAGCCACCAATCAATTTCACTTAGGTGCAATTATTATTATTTGTAATTAATTAGATCCATATCGGATTAGATAAGGATCATAATACTTGGGACCCACTTACTGTTTGAACTGGATCTAAACTCCCCTTCTTATGCTTTATCTTTTGATTTTAATTTAGGGAGAAATATAAGGTTCATTAAAATACAAAAGATCAGTCTATTAACAAAATTTACTCGATAAATTTAATATGCGACAAGGCTAATAAACCTTCATGATATATACATGTGAATTCGAAAATATCGTTGTCTAATTGTACATACTTTGTAATTCTCAGCATACACAAAATATCAGTCTATTAACAAAATTTACTTGATAAATTTAATATGCGACAAGGCTAATAAACCTTCATGATATATACATGTGAATTCGAAAATATCGTTGTCTAATTGTACATACTTTGTAACTCTCAGCATACATAACGAAAGATCAGCATATTTATCCAATTTAGAAAAAAAATAATGACAGTTCACTAACTACATACATATGAATTTACCAGATACAATCAGATTATCGTCTTGTAGATCAATATGAACTTTTTGCCAGCTGAATATAATATCTTTTCTTGCTCAGAATTAAAATTATATATATGTCACATAATTTGTGAACTTTTTGTTGGTTTTTCCTAAACTTATGCATTTACCATATATATAGGTCATATTACTTCATATGGTTTATAATTTCATCCTTTTTGTACGTAAATTTCTCCTGGTGCAACATTAATTTACTTTCCGTTCTATGCATGTATAGGTTGCAGAAGTATCCATTCCCTTAAATTTATTAGTTGTTGATTTTGTGTCAAAAATTTAGGGATCATAATTTTTTTTTGAATAATGTGTGGCTTGTTTGATAATTATTTATGCAATGTTTCTTAACTGAATAATTTTTACAGGCGATTCCAAGGACGGTTGTATATGACATGAAAACCGGCACTCATCTGCTCCAGTGGCCTGTTGAAGAAGTTGACAATCTCAGACTGAGCAGCATAGAATTTAGCAATGTCCCCATAGCACCTGGTTCAGTTATACCGTTAAATATAAGCAAAGCCATACAGGTGAGCCAAATTATGACAAACATTTTCTTATCAGAATGCCTATGCATTTTCTTGTCGTATATTTATATATGCTTTGTAGTTGGATGTACTGGCGGAGTTTGAGGTAGATCAGTCTGCATTTGAAAATACAATCGAGGCCGATGTCACTTACAATTGCAGCACAAGCAGAGGCGCGGCAGAAAGAGGTCTCCTAGGTCCATTTGGTATCCTTGTTTTGGCAGATAAGAGTTTATCTGAGCAAACTGCTACCTACTTCTACATTGCAAAAAATACTAATGGCGAGTTGAAGACATTCTTCTGTCAAGATGAGCTCAGGTTTGTACATTCTGATGCATTTTTGTTTCTACTTTAGAATGTTGTCATGATATTATATATATTATCATGTTATGGTGAAAATTTAGGAATTGGTTGATGGATTAATTTCAGGTCTTCCTTGGCAAATGATCTCGTAAAGAGAGTTTATGGAATCATTGTTCCTGTGCTTGATGGTGAAACCTTGTCTGTAAGAATAATGGTATGTTGAAGCTATCATTTAGTTATGGATTGGAATATTTTTATAATGGGGTCATGATATATATTTTGAGGCTTCAATATTTTAGATAGCATAAGAATTTGCCATTATGTGTTCATTTTTTCATTCAATATAACTATATATATAGGAAAAAAAAATGTAGTTGTGAACAAACAGAGTAAATAAATGCATTGATTGGATATTTAGAGTATCTAGATATATAATTAATTACTAGTCTGATTAAGCCCTAAAAAATACAGGTGCATGGGTTTTACAAGTAATCTAAGTATTCAATATCCTTTCTAATATGCTATGACAAAAATGGTTTCCACAGGTTGATCATTCAATAGTAGAGAGCTTTGCTCAAGGGGGGAGGACATGCATTACATCTCGCATCTATCCAACCAAGGCAATCTACAACGCAGCTCGAATATTCTTGTTCAATAACGCCACTAGTGCTACTGTGACTGCCAAATCAATCAAGATTTGGGAGATGAACTCGGCTTTCATCCGTCCATATTCGGATTAAGTGCAAATTTAAAAATCAAATTGTGGATAAAACATTTGAGTTGTCTTTTAATTTTTAATTCTTTGGTCATAATTGGTGAGAGAATAAGAAAGTTATGCAATAAACGAGCTCTAAATTTGTTTATTTTTTGTTTGGGGGAGAAGAGGGGGAGAGAGGGGGGCCGGCGGGGGGTCCCATTACGGATCACAGTCTCAGTCTCATCTGTACATATATATCATTCAATTGTTAATTTTAATGTTTGTGCTTAAATATATTTTCTTTTGGTAACTATTACTTGTTGGGCATCAGAAGGGCTTGCCGCTGTTTTTAACCCAAAACGTGGGATTGATAAAACCAATTGACTGACACAGAACAGCAATATCTCCGTTCCCTGGAGTATGTTTATAAAATCAGGCCTATATTAGTCTGAATCAGGTAATTTTGTTTGTGGCCTAATTTTGAAATAGGCTCTTTCATAAGTCCAAGTTGAAATCGCTGCCATTTCTTAGCCTGTTTTTCAAACTTTGATTTTGGAACTTCCAATTCAATGATCAAGTGGCTAAGAGAACTTGTCATTGTCTAGTGATAAAGTCAATGTTCTATAGAGGTCGTAGGTTTGAATTTCAGATAACAGAACATTTTGTAGTTATTGAATAGTTGAGTGACTTGATCTCAAACTTTTACTAAAATAAAGTATGATCAAGTGGTTAATATTTTTTAGTTCCAAGTGTGATTATTGGAGTTTGAGACTATCGGTTTCATTATAGGAAAAATTAATGAAAGAATGAAAGACTATCAAAATATTTGTTACCATATTTTTTATCATTATTGTTTATATTAACACTGAAGAAATTATTTGTATCTAAAATATAGTACATTTTGTTATTATTGATGTGCCAACTACAAGGTAAAAACAATAGCGAATAAAATCATTCGTTCAATATAAAGATAAATTTAAACCAATAATCAGTTTTAGCGTCACGGATATATGCATACTATTCGACTAAAAAAGGAAGCACTAATACCAGTTTTAAAAAATGAATGACTAGTTCTTCACCTCAAAATTGGTGCCAGTACCTACACCGAAACCTGGTTCTTAACAGATATGTGTGATGTAAGGTCTTCAAACTTGAGGTTCTTTGCGTAAAAGTTTGGTTCATCAGTTAGGATTTCAGTTTCCTTTCTTCGATTTGGAATTTTATTTTCAATTTTTCTATGGTAGTTCAAAACAAAATAAAGGAAGCAGAATAGAGCAAACCAAATACTAAAACAAATTATTATGGAGTGAGTCTATGATACTATGCATATTACGATTTGGCACCGTGCTACAGCTTTATATTCGAGTTTTCAAATCCTAACAGTCGATCCAAACTATTCATCTTGTTCTCCATATTAATATGTGTTTGGAGAATAAATTTTATATTTTTTTAAATTTTTTTACTATTTTTTTAGATTTATTGAAAATCACTGTTTTTGGATGGTCCAGAATTTTCAGATCAAGTGATTTTCTAAATATCTAAACAAATAGTAAAAAAATTTCAAAAAATATAAAATTTGGTCTCCAAATACATATTAATATGGAGAACAAGATGAACGGTTTAGATCGACCGTTAAAATTTGAAAACTCGAATATAGAACCGTAGTACGATAACAAGCCGTGTATAAGCCGTGATATACATAGTACCATAGACTCACTCATTATTCTATATATACTATAGAGTCAGGCTAATATGACACTAGTGTTATATCAAACTAAATAACACCACATCTTAAATTCTTAGATCTACTTTAAGATTCGTACAAAATGAAGTACTTGAACAGTAAAAGCAGATATTACGAATCTTAAAGCAGATCTAAGGATTTAAGATGTGGTGTTATTTAATTTGATATAACACTAATGTCATATTAGCCTAACTCTATACTATATAATGATCCATCTAGGAGCAGCGGCTCCAGGGCAGATGAATATAATAAAACTGGGCCAAACTGAACTGAACTGGGCCAAAATGAATTGGGCCAAGACGAATTATGTAATGAAGCTGGGTCGTATTGGGCCATGGAATTTGTCTTTTAATCACTGCATTGGGCCAATATAATTTGCTATATAAAAGCACCGATCAGTCATCAACATGAGTTTTCTTATAATAGGTTTGCTATTTATGAACATCGATCAGGTTTACCACGGTAAAATTTTCAGCGAGATAAAATATCTGGTTCTACGTTTCAGCTCCAAGCTGGCTATAGTTACTTTTCAGAATGCACCAGCTTTGGTCAAGTCCGACCAAATTGACCATGTGGTGGTCCGGTGATAGTGGGCCCTTGGCAACTCCTACTGAAGGACCAATGGCAGGATCTATTTCAATCATACACACTTTTTCTTGCTAACCTTGTACTATTAATAAGCAAGTACAATAACATTCAATTATATATTATCAGGACAGTCTAATTAATCACCTACAAATCTACAACTAGCTAGTATAGGCAGCTCATTGACATCAGTTCTTCTTTAGTAATTTCGAAATTTCCAACTATTTTAGTTACTATATAGCTTTTGTGTGTAGTCATTTATTAGCTAGGTGTGTAGCTAGAGATGGAGTTAGATTTTCGAACTATATATGGAGGTGAAATACATATGGTGTTAGTCATATTAATTTATTTTGCAGAGAATAAAAGTCAATTTTATAATTTTTGACATTTTATTTTAAATTATGTAAAAATTATAAATAAATACAAAAAAAATGGTTGTCAATTGATTCCATACCTCTACTATGTCATATATCATTTTATGAAAAATAAATGTTCAATAGATTTGTAATAGCAGAAGAAAATAAGAATTGAGTAGAAAAAACTGATATAACTCGAGTACAGAGAGAAAAAGATAATACAATGAAGAAACCGACTTAGATAATTTGGTGGCATCAGAGAACCAGGCTCTGTGCCCATCAACTGAACTGAAATTCCACATAACCCCCCCCCCCCCCCCCCCCCCCCCCACCAAAAAAAACCTCAATACACCCAACTCTCCATTATTGACCATACAAACTTAATTGGGATCAGGTAATGCACACTCCTTAAAAGCCGTGAACCAACCATTGAAGATGATAAAAAGCCTAAGCTGTACTCGAAAATTAATGGAGGCCCCATCAGCAGTAGACAATTGGATGTGTGGGGAATCGATGAGGTTTTAGACTCGATGAAAAAATTATTAGCCTGTATATATGACGCATTTGGATGTCTTTTTTGAACTTTCTTTTGTTTTCATCTTCATTCCCATCTCGTTATAAGTTCGTGGGAAAACAAAAATTAAATCAAATTATTTTTTATTTTTCATGGTCTCTTGTTTTATCTCTCCTTGAGTTTTTCCAAATAAAAAAAATATTGAATACATTAGTACTCAATGTTGAATAAATTATACTTATTTATACTTATACTTGCATCTGATCTCATAAAATTACATTTAATATTAATTAATTAAAATATTATTTTTGAGAAATCAAACCTGTATGTTTTCATTAACCATAGTCGGTTACAATTTTTGGGTTTATGAGTAGGATTTTTTTTTTAATATTAATATTACTTAATTTTTTAACTATTTAATTATATAATTTATTACTAAATTGTACATTAGGCAACAAATTTGTTGGCCATAATCCATAGGTGGACATGAGTTTTTCTTTTTTTCATGTTAAGAGTGTGAAATCTCCGTAGTTCCTTATTCCGTCGCCTGGGGGCACGAACAGTAACGTGTTAGTGTATTAATTTATGGAGAACTTTTTATTTTCCATTGGTAAAAAGAGCAGAAATTAATAAAATGAAATTATAGAGTAGTTTGTTATATAGGTCAGGTATCAAATTTGTTTATGGATTAACAAATAGTTAATTTGTTTATGAACTAACAAATATATTAACATTTTTAATTTTAATAAGCAATATATTAGTTAACGTTGTCAAATAAAGAGGTCATGTTAGAAATCTGACGTCTGTGATCCTTTATAAATATAGATTTAAAAAAAAAACTATATAATTACTCAATCTCTCAAAAAATGAGATAAGGAGGCCTCGTTAAATTTTGACTGGTTTAGGTTGATACTTGAGTGGACTCATGATGGATCCTAATAGGAGTGACAAAAAAAGCCTAGCTCGATCATGAATAGTAACTGACTTGCTCGCTAACAACTCGTTTGTTATTGAATCTAGATGTTAATAAGTCAGCTTGTCACTAGCTCGACCTAGAATTAATGAGTTAAAATATTGGAGCCTAGTTTGCTCGGCAGCTCACGAGCTAACTCGATTAGACATCAATTTGTGAATTTATATAAATTTATGTACATTTTATACTGTTCAGCTCGCTTCAGCTCAGTTCAGTTAGTCTAAAAAGTTTATAAATTTATTTTTTCTTAAAACAAGATTTTGCCAAATTCAGTGAACTAGTTCACCAGTTCACAAGTTAGCTCGTGATAATTTCAAATTAAAATTTCAACTCAAACTCTTAAAATCAGCTCGTTCGTAACTCGAACAAACTAATTTGTAACAAGTTTAAACTCAATCCAACCCGTGACGAGTCAGCCACCAGATCCGATACATTGAATTAAATTAAATAGTAATTCAAATTCTGTTTCACCATCACGCCATAAGGTTTGCCTCGGGTTCGCCGTCTGACAAAAATATTTAGGTGAACCTATATATTTGTCTCTTATGACCCAGCTTAAATAATATTTTACTGAGACTTTGTTCAATTTTTGGCCTGTAGAATTGTACGAGTTTGTAATTATCTAACTAAACTTCGAAAACACGGAGAAGATTATTACATTGTTATATCCCCCGTGAAGTATTAAGGTAAGTATTGTTTGACTAAAACTAATAAAACTTAATTTGGTTATTTTAGTTTAGGCTGATTTGAATTATTCAATATTGACTTAAATTATTTTTTGTTTAAAAATAATTTGGTGGCTTAAAACATGATTTAATATGACAAATTATTTTATCTTACAAAATTTGTAAAATCAATAATAAAACTATTCTTCATATTCTTCATATTTTGATTGAAAGAAATTGTAGAAATTTGTAAAATCAATAATAAAACTATTCTTACATTTAGTAAGTGTTGTTTAATTAAACTTATATATACTAATTTATTTTGTCAGAAATATATTGAGCTGTTGAATAAAAAAATAATTTGTAGTACAATTCCAAAAAATATTTTATTTAATAATTTTCTATATTGCATATTTTATTAATTTAGAAAGTTATATATATCATTTAAAAAGAATGCCGATTCTATAATTAATAAAGTATAAGTTTTTTATTCTTAAATGGAAACAAAATTAATTTCTTATTTTACATTCCTTAAAAATTGATTAAAAATAATAAAAACAATGAAAAGTTAGACCTAATAACCAAATAAAATTAAATCATTTAGAGATGTGGGTTAGTTTAAACCAATTTAGGCTAGTTTAAAAGTCAACTTATTCCATTTTAGTCCAGCTTAATTTAACTACTTCGGCCGAATAAGTGAGACCTAAAACATCCAATTCTACTGTTTAGTCCACAACCAAACATGACCTAATATATTAATTGCAAGATGCAATATTTTACTGTGAAAATTTCTACTTAAAATTTATAATTAGTTACCTGCGGTGGTCCTGTCTGAGCTAGTTAATTATTCTCTTATTTAATTATCACTTATATGAGTGATATCATATACATTATGCACATTGAATTGGTCTTCACTATTAACTTAATATCAACTAATTTTAAAATTCAAATGGCGGATTAGAATTGCTCAACATGTTTTTTTATACAAAAATGTATTTTGTAACTAAATTTTATAAAAAAATGAGTTATTGAGAATTAATATTTTATCCAATAGTAAAGACAATCTTCTTCGTAAAATGAGTAATTTAGTTATTTTAGATAAAATTACGGATTGGATAATTTAAATAATTTTTCGAATTCGGATCTGAATAAAATCGGATAATATCCGATCCATTTACACCCCTACTTGAGATAGTCCCTATCATCCCAGTTCGATCGGCCGTTGGGCCTGAATGGACCCCTTAATTTTTTTTTTTTTTAACATATATTCTTGATAGATGCTGTCAAAGTTTTAATGGACCCATTTTCGTTGTACGTATATAATCGCTCCTTACCGCTTGTCTGGTGTCCGACACAGATCGATATTGGATTACATATGCTCGCCCAAAATTACCGCGCTAAGGTGAACCAGAAAGTAACAGTTTAAGTAACGTCAGGCCATATGTCTCTGTTTTTTTTTTTTACTTGTGACCACTTCAGGTATTGGTGATTTCTGTTGGATTCGGATCTTGTTGAGATCTTTTAATAATATTGACTTATGAAAATAAGTTAATAAAAAACTTTCCAGAATAATATTGCATGTGAGGCATGGGTGTACCCTCTGTCGGCTTGAGGGAACTGTATCCCTCTTCACGTCCTCCATGTTGCATTAAATACAATGAATTATTTCAGACATCCGTACCTTTTGGTGCTTACAGAAATGCAATGTTAAACAATTTCCATACCAAACAATATCATGATACTTTGCAAAGTGAACATCGAGCCGTACAATGAATTAATATATTTGCTTTCAAAGTTCGAACGAGTCAATCAAAATCATTCAACATGATGTTCAAACGAAAATGTAATTGAACATCAAAGTTCACATTATTTTAGAATTATTTTACTATTTTTTAAAACAAGTGAAAAAAAATCATCTAATTTTAAAAAAACTGGACCATCCAAAAGTAGTGAATTTTAACATATCTAAAAAGTAGTAAAAGTTTTTAAAAATAAAAAGTAAAATATGGTCTTTAACTAATTTTCATACAGAGATTATGTTAAGCGAATCATATCGAACATTTTCATATAGAAATCGAGTTTGAACTTTGAAAATAGACATATGAATCACTAGTACGAGGCTCACCGCATGCGAGTGTGCACACACATCTCAGTCAGATTTTGGTGAGTAGAATGAATTTTAGAGAGATGATTGATTTAATTTTGCTATAGATATAATTATATCTACAAAATTTTATATACCAAATTGCACAAAATTTCATTGTAAATCTTGGTCAGTAATGCAAATTAAAACGAAACTGGTGACATATTCTTTTACTAATTAGCCTTTATATATACACTTTACATATTGACTGATGCCCTACCCTCCCTCACAAAAATAGTTATGTAATTGCTCTTGTTCCTCCAAAGAAAGCATCAAGCTCCACAATTATTCTGAAGGACGGATCAAGAATTTCTGTCAGGATAGGTAATCGGGTTCAAATCCATTAACTTGTCGGTACACAATTGCAACTCAATCACTATAACTATATTTATTATAAAATTTGTTATAATTGTAAAATTGAGTGGCACAATATTGAAATATTTTTTCTAAGTTAATTAAAATTCGTTTGACATAATTCAAAGTGGGATTGTTCTTAGCCAATTAGCAAATCAAAGTCAAAACTTAGATAAAAATTTTTAATTGTAATATAAGTAATGAATAGTAAAAGACACAAAAAGTTCAATCGAACAACAACAAAGTAGACAGTATTTGCGAGGGAAAAGACACATTTATGACAGTATTTTCTCGCGAAAAGTATCGTCACGAATAGAAAAAGCACAATAATGATGGTACTTCGTCGCGAAAAGTCACTTTTTACCCTCGCGAATACTGTCTCATTATTGTTGTAAATTCGGCCGACCCATCTCTTTAGAATTGTAATAATAGGTCTCACCGTCAAACATTTATTGTTCTCTTGTTCTCTTTCATTATATTTACAAAATAGAATATTGCAGATCTAAAAAAAAAAATGAAATACACAAAATTGACCAAAACTCAAAATGAATCGGTTCAAGAATCGAACTAACTCAGATTAGAGGTAGGCACTACATCAGATCAGAGGTAGACACATTAAATAATTAGTACATGATTGAAATAAAAAAAAAAAATTCAAATTCAGAAATAGACACTTGCCTATCTCAATTTGTCCACCAGTGACTATTCTTCACTGTATCTAATGCTTTGCATATATAAGTGAACCGGGGATCACAATGCCAATGAAGTCCATTGATCTAGTTATTTATATTTTGTAATACAGGTATCAATTAATAAGACTTTTTTGTTAAAATTGAGTGGAGATTATCCGAACAGGTGCAACATTAATTAAACATTCTTCAGTCTTGATGGGCGTTTCAAAACTCTGTTGGGATATTTTAGGTTTATATTAGTCCAACTTGAAAATTAGCCCATGCAGATACATTGGTTTTGTAATTTTGAAATAGAATTTTCCTTCTCTAGAATGAGATCAAAGCTATATATATGACCCATATTATTTGTTCGTATCTCTTGCGTTTCGAGATTAGAAAATTTAGAAAAAGAAAGAAAGAAAGTAGATCTATAGAAAATTCGAGAGGAAAACTTCCTTGTACTTGGTTATATATAGCAGCTAGGTGGTACGTATGAGCTTTTTGTTAGACAGAAAATTCCAAAGGAGACATTGTTTTAGATAACTAAGGGTATAGTTTATTTCGGTGGATTGATATATTATTTTTTGTAGTATGTACTTTTGGATAGTGACTTATTATTTATTACTATTTTATAGAGTAAGTAGATTAGATCAAATTAATTTAACATCTCTAATTAATCATCTGATCCATCATTCCCCAATGGTGATGGAGCTTTTAATTAGTATAATCTGTAATCATATGCTGTAAAAAAATACAAGTAAAATTTATGCATATATAATTGGTATATATTGTACTTTGTAACTTTTTTTTTGTTTGTAGTTTCTAAGTTTTAATAAATACTTTCAAATAAGTAACCAGTGTACGTAGACAAAAGAGATTCTACAGCTCACTTATTGGTGCATATGTACCACAAAATCCGCAAGTTCGTTTTTAAAAAAAAAATGGGACAAACAGAAAGATTTAATCTTTTTTACTCATTAATTTCATCAAAAAAAAAATATGTAAATCATTTTTTTACTCATAATACGACAGGGCGACAATGTATGAACCGGACCACTTAAAAAAAGTACGACTAGCTAGGATGGTATTAGCTCTCTCTAGCTATTCATTCATTAGTGGGTCAGAAACAGTAACTCCAATGAAGTCGTTCTCTCACACCACCTATTCAGTCCCTTCATTATGTTCTCACATATA
This sequence comes from Carex pumila, assembly GCA_033356055.1. Lineage (NCBI taxonomy): Eukaryota > Viridiplantae > Streptophyta > Magnoliopsida > Poales > Cyperaceae > Carex > Carex pumila. The sequence continues at coordinate 59,021 of JARJHM010001061.1, read as the reverse complement.
TTTAATTTTATATATATATATATATATATATATATATATATATATATATATATGCTTTACAGTTAACCAAGATTTAACTATAATTTGTTAGAAACTAATAAGAGAGAAGTTAAATTACCTCGGTCCTATATATCTTTTCAATCGCTACCATTCTCTGAGCATCTTGTTCAATTCCTTCTATTTCCTCTTTCATTTCTTTCTTTCCCAAAAAACATCCCATCCCTTTCCCATCACCTCCCATTCCCATTCCAAAATAAAAAAAGAAACAACAGATCCGAGACCAAGCGCCACCGAATCAGCAGTCAATCAAAGCATCAAATCAAGGCATCAAATCAAATCAAGAAATTTCTCATCACCCTCTCTCAAACTCAGTCTCTCTTTTTATCTTTAAACTTTGTTGGGGAATCATTCAAATCAGATCAAGTCAAATCATGTCATCCTCCTCAGCTGCCTTTTCCTTGGACCACATCACTCAGTCCCCCTCGGAGCAGCTCTGCTATGTCCACTGCAACTTTTGTGACACCATCCTTGCGGTTCATCCTATTTCCTTTCTGTCCCCTCAAAAGCTGAAAAAAATTTCAATTTTTCTTTCTTCACTTGGCTAACATCGATCATCTTCTTTCCTAATTTTTCTTTTGCTTCTAGGTTGGGGTGCCATGTAGTAGCTTCTTCAAGACAGTGACGGTGCGATGCGGGCACTGTAACAACCTTCTCTCGGTTAACTTGAGGGGACTTCTCCTTCCAACAGGAAACCAGCTCCATTTCGGACATGCATTCCTTTCTTCTCCTCACCACGGCCTTTTGGTAGGGTAACCTTCCCATGATTTACTTGTGCAATTTTTGCATTTTCTTTCTTATTACTAAACTCTTTATGAATTTATGTAGGATGAGATACCACACCAACCGACGAGCTTGTTGATGGATCAAGCGGCTTGCCAGAGCAACCTAATTACAAGCAGCAATAAAGCACCACACCTGATTAAAACACTAAACTCCGAGCCTGAGCCACCTCAAACTCCAGTGGTCAATAGACGTACGTAGATATCTCTCTTTTTATGGAAATGATCTCTCTCTCTCTCTCTCTCTCTCTATCTACCTTACTATTGTTCTCTGTGTGTTTTTCGTAGTCAAAATTATCTCTACATACACTGTTATCCATACTGTTAATCAATTTATTCTGGATACGGGCTAGTACGGTTTCATATGGTCTCTTGAAATATTTTATGGGCACTACAATATGGAATGAAGGTAGAAAAAAGGGATAGAAGCGTAGAATAACATGTGCATCTCAGTATATTATTTGGTCCTGAAGGAGCTCAGACCAAGAAATACATATATTATATATAACATCTATAATGCTTGTTGTCTTTTGGTGTGACCCATCATCAACAAAAGATAAATATTTCCTGTATTAAGTATTAACTGCCTGATCTTTATCCGACCACCCAGCTACGTGTATACAGTATACATATGCATGTACATATTTTTCATTTGTTACAATCAACAGTATCTAAAATGCTTTAGTTCATGGTGCAGCACCGGAGAAACGCCAAAGAGTTCCATCAGCCTACAACCGATTTATTAAGTGAGAAGAAAAAAAATAATATTTTCCTATTTCCTCTATGATCACTTAATTGTATTAATTTTCTTCAAAAATCACTCAAACTGTTCTGAGGAAGACTTCTCTTTTAACAGGGAAGAAATTCAAAGGATCAAGGCCGGGAATCCTGACATCAGCCACAGAGAGGCCTTCAGCGCAGCAGCAAAGAATGTAAACAATTTAATTCTCCCTGTAAATTATTTTTTTTACCAATATTCACATTCACAATTTTGTTATTCCTCTCCAGTGGGCGCACTTCCCACACATCCATTTTGGACTGATGCCGGATCATCAGGGACTGAAGAAGAGCAGCGTCAGGCCGCAGGTAATTTGCCTTGGAAACAGAACGAAAACCTAATCTGTGCATCTCAAATTCTAAATTAACCTGCGTCTCTGAGCAAATTAATGCTTATCTGATAATGGCATTTATTGAATCTTCATCGTGTTGTTGTTTTTTTATCTTATTTCCTTTAATTATCTCAGGAAGGAGACGATGTTTTTGTCAAAGAGGGTCTGTACGCCACTGCTGTAGCTAACATGGGCATTGCTCCCTTCTAGGCACCCGCTTTCCTAGGGACCTTGCACCTACTGTTAGGGTTTCTGCACTCTCTCCCTCTCTCTCCTCTTTCTCTCAGTTTTTTCTCGTTTTCTTGTCGAGTAAAGAGAGGCCTGCCTGTTAGGAAAGAGAAAATGGATGTAGCTAGGCTGTAGAAAGGTCTGTATGCTGCCATTGAATTCAGGCGTGTTCCAGTTATGAACAGCATCTCTTTTAATCTACTGAGCTTATGCATGTCTTACTGTTCCTTACTATTTGCTTTTGGCTTGATTGTTTTGCATTTTGGGTCTTATTATATAATTCTTTCGCGTCTCCACACACACACACGAAACCACACATCAACTCCATTTTTTTTTAATAAGAAAACCTGCTTATGGATCTACAGTAAGATGAACTCTTTGCGTTTTAAAAGCCAACCTTATTTTTCTAGGTTCCAGAAGTACTTCATCCTCAAAAAATGTACGGGAACGTGTTCATGTAATCATATGACGGTTGCAATTTATTTTTATGGTCGTTCTATATAATTCTATCCAATTCCCCAAAAACTTTTGGTCGAGCTATATATGTCCATTCCACCGCAAGAGACTGTCACATCATAGACGACACAACATATATTTCTAGTAATATATGATACATGTAATTCACCAATGTGCATTTGTAACTTTTTGATTTAGTTAACTCTCATATACAAAAATGACGTAAAAGATATTATTTTACCTACTTGGATAAAAGCGTGTTATAATTTTGCTATTCTTAGTCATTACTCATTACGAGTATAGCTAATATAACATCAGTGTCATTTCAGTCTATATAACACCAACTTCAAAACCTACCAAATCGAGTTCAAATGGTCAATCAAAACCGTTTAAACTAATTTACTTTATAAGTAATGCGTTTAAATGCAAACTTTTTATATTTTCGAGTTATTTTAGTAATAAATCAAGTGGCAAAAAAATTAAAAAAGGAATGTATTAAAATTAACTTAAAAACTCACACATTTGACCGCTTGACTTGATACCAAATAAACTAAAAAAACTTACAAATTTTACATGTAAACACACAACTAATGAAGTAGATCGGTTTGAATGGTTTGGATTCACCATTTGAACTCAATTTGATAGGTTTTAAAGTTGGTGTTATATAAACTAAAATGACACTGATGTTATATTAGTCATACTCTTCATTAGTGGCATCGCATATCTTTTGTTTAGGAGGGAAATAATTCCATATCTTGTAGCAAATTCTGGTATATGAACGAGATTAAATGAAAATCAAGTTTTCTTGAAGGCAAAAATGTGTTGTATATCGTATGTGCAAGCAGCAGAATTTTTTCAGAAGACATAATTAAATAGCATACAGTAGATTCATAGCGATATCATAGCATATAGTGGACCATTTGGCGGACCAAATTGGTTCATATATAGCAGAAATGATTTTGTTACTACTTTATCCCTTTGTAAACTTAATTCTAAAAGCTATCAAATTGGCTTCAAAATAAGAATCCAAACTGTTGAATAAACCCTTCTACCTTACAAATAATGCGTCCACATGTGAAAATTCTAAACTTTCAAATTAATTTAGTATAAAGTCAAGCGGTCAAAACTAAAATGTTTATAGATAATTTTAATGTATTCATTTTTTGAACGTTTGTTGTCCATTTGACTTCATACAAAATTAATAATTCCAAAATTTAAAATTTTCACATGTAGATGCATCACTCATAAGGTAGAAGGGTTTCAATGGTTCAAATTCTTCGTTTGAAGCCAATTCAATAGATTTTAGAGTTGAGTTCACAAAGTAGGAGTTTAGTGAATTTAAGAACACCCTAGTTCTATTCATATAATTTAATAATAAAATTATAAATAAAAGGTCATATTGAAATATCAAGTTAAATAAGTTTTCTAAATTAAAATGAAATTCCGAAGTGAAAACTATGAAATACATCGTCTAATTGTAACTACGACAAATTAAGTATCACATCACATAAAAACTAATTAAAAAAATGAAAATACAAATAGTTTATCTATGCATATTATAAAAAAATTCCCTGTCATAATAAAAGTACCAAATACAAGAAATTAAGTGTTCGATTAAAAAAAATTAATACCAAAGAATTTTTAGAAAAATATGTGAAATTAGTAAAATAAAATAGAAGTCTGTTATTTGTCTGCTAGTTATAATATACGCATTTGTTTACTGTATATATAGCGATCCATAGGTCACAATTGATAAAAATACTAAATTACTATTGCAATCATTTATCAAATGAATGATTATATTATTCCCCTCATTCTTGTCTCCTCATTTATTTCAGCACTCTCTCTCTCTCAATATTAACTTCCTTAACTGTCATTTATCCCCCCCATTTATTTCGCTAATAATTTTTATTTATCCAAGCATTAAATACTGTCATTTAATAATAATCTCCGCATTAATTATACTGTATCTAATAACAATCTCTGCATTAACTATATTGTCATTTAATAACAATCCTCGCTTATAAATGTTTATCTGTTTATTGATGTTCAAGAAAGTATTTATTATTGTTTCTGATAAGTATTTATCATAATGTCTAAGAAGTATTTATTATTGTCTCTGACATGATAATACTTTGATTTGATTAAACATTATTTATTGACAAGTTCAAGAAAGTATTTATCATTGTTTCTGACAAGTATTTATTATTAATTCTAAGAGTTATTTATCATTGTCTCTAACATGATAATACATTGATTTGATTAAACATTACTTATTGATAAGTCCAAGAACAAAGTTCAAAAAATATTTATCATTATTTCTGACAAGTATTTATCATTATATCTGAGAAGTATTTATCATTGTCACTGACATGATGATACATTGATTTGATTAAACATTACTTATTGATAAGTTCAACAACAAAGTATTCATTTTTGTATCATCAAGTATTTATCCATGTAACATAAAATATTCATTTAGTTCATTTAAGGCACATATGTTTTACTCAAAGTTGCAATTATGTCTGAGAAGTATTTATCATTATACATGAGAAGTATTTATCATTGATATTTTGCTAAAAGTTGCAATTATATTTGAGAAGTATTTATTCATGTAACATAAAATATTTATTATTATGTCTGATAAGTATTTATTATTGGGGTCAGGGGATTATTTATTTAATGGTCTCCACTTGTGCGAGGACGATACAAAAAAAAATGAAACTAGCTAGGCGCAGGGATAACTGTTAAGTATTTATGAGGAGATTGTTTATTTAATGGTCCCCAATTGTGCGGGGACAATAAAAAAAATTGTGCGGAGATAACTAATGGATTGATTTATTATTTTATAAATAGATATCATTACATAGGATTAATACTTGCAAATTTAATATAAATACTTTGATGATTCAAGTTAAACACTAATAACTTATTAATGATTGAGCGGACCCAATGATTGTTTTGGAAGTTTTTGTGAGGTTTTTTATGGGGATAAAGGTGCGGCGATTATTATCAGAATCATTTGAGAAATATCCTTGCTAAAACAACCGCTTTTTAAATCACTAGTTGTGACAATTGTGCATAAATGTTGGCTCGACCCTTCTTCTTTGCCTTCTATTTCTATGTAGGTGATGTAATTTTGCTAGCTTAACAATTTAATCCCTAATCCCAATACAATTTGGTCGCAAGCGCACGACCTTATCGCTTAGTAATTTGGGTATCGAACCACAGAGAGGTATTGGAAGTACTGGTTTACTAGTTTTCAATAATCTAGACAAGCAAATATTGAGTGATTTTTTTTTATAAACTGAATTCTAAAAATGCTGAATGAATTAACTAAATGCAGGATGAATTATAAACTAATGCAGACTAAATTTCAAAACCTCAACCTGAATTCCAGACAGAATGCAGGGGAAATTATCTGAATGCAACTTAAATTAACATAATGCAGATTGAATTCTAGAAATAGTAATGATGAGAGAAATCAAAGGAAATTAATATCTAGGGTTATGGTTTCACTATGATACTTTTAATTATGTATTTCTAATTGTTTTTCTAATATTTGAGTTGCAATTGTTGAAGGGTGTTATCCTAAGGTAAATGCTTATCCATTTTTACGGCTTCACACCGTATCTAGATTAAATAGGTCTCCTACGTTCGTGGCTTACCAGTTTTAATCTAAACCCATTAAGCTATTTGATAACCTATGTTTTTCCCCAAAACCTTTTGGACTACTTTCATAGCTCCGAGTACTTAAGTTTGTTTATGTTGTTCTAGTAATTCAATTTCTCATTTCGGTCCATCACCAAATTTATCTAGTATTGTTTGCATAACTATTGCTATTAAAAAGTACTTCAAATATAAATTTCTCCTTTCAATCTCAATTTATTATTAGTGGATCCCTTAATAAAATAAGAAATAACTAAATAAACCATTCAAGTATTCATAAATAAATCAACATCACAACCACAAATAAAATTTAAATAACTAAATTAACATAACAAAAGTATCAAGCTACTCCCATATCCCTAGATAAAATGTTTAGCCAAACATACTTTAAATACAAGTACAAGCCATATTTGATTTAATTAAAATCATAAAAATAAAAGAAGAAGGATTAAAAACTCCCTTAATCAAGCACAACTCTATCTTCCTTCGGTTTGCCTCTGGCCGAATGTCCCAATCAAATTCAGTGTGCAAAATAGAAAAAAAAAAATGCTAAAACCTGGATGCTTTTTTAATTTCGTCCCGAGCTCAATATATCCCCTCAGCTCATGAATCCAAAACTTTGGTAATCAATTAAATGAGCCGTCTCAGCCAGCGATGCAAATATAATCAAAATGTCTTAATTGACCAGCTTTAATTGGAAATAAATATGCGCCAGCCGGTAAATTGGTAAGAATCCTAAAATATCAAGGCTATTAATGTCCGGCAATAGACTATGATATCTCTTAATTAGTCGAATTCAAAGATTGATCTCTTCCATTTGTTTCTCCATTTGACTTGACATTATTGATTTTCTGTGCACATGCAGATCGCACGGTTTCGTGCTCGAATTTTGCAATAATTAACAATTTGCGCAGTATCTCGTGCTCTGCTAACATTAATTAAAACTGAACAAAATGATAAATAAAATGCAATAAAACATGATAATTAGGACCAATTTTGGGCTCAACTATGTGTCAAATAATGCATCCAATTATGGTTCATCAGTAGGGGTGCAAACGGATCAGATAATATCCGACCGTATCCGAATATGTGTCTGAAAATTAGATACGAATATTCAATATCTGAATATTCGTATGGATACAAATACAAATATGGTTTTAAATTTTAATGATCCATACCCGAATAGTAATTATATACTATATAGTTTAATATATATTATTAAAAAAATTGTGTTATTTATTATTATAAAAAGTGGATATCCGTATCTATATCTGTTTAATATATGATTTGTTTGCACCCCTACTTCTATGTTCATCATCAAAAGCATGCTACTAACATGAAACAGACCGTGCTCAGGTTAGTTCTCCTTCCTGCTACGGTATATTTCTCCATTTATATATTTTTAACTTTATCATCTGCCATCTCCTCCCTCTACCTCTCTCTGTTAGGTTAAGGTTTTTACTGACAATATAATTACATTTAAAGCAAGTTTGTGGATTGTTTTGGATTCCTTTGATTGAACCCTTTTTAGCATCATGTACATTCTGATAAAAAAGAGAATTAAATTCGGAATTGAATGAACTCTGATGATATTATTTCTACTATTGAATTGAACATAAATTTTCAGATCAAAAAGGATAAGTGTAGAGGCCTCACAAGAAAATTAAGGTTGGAGGGGTTGGATGAATAAATCAATTTCATGTAATTATATTTTATGAGAGGACCTAATAGTAATTTTTATGTAATTTCCAATTATAAGCATTGTTAACATTAATTTTAGTTATGGATATGAGCGTCTTAAGCTAATTATTATATAGTGTACATCACTTATTAATTTGCTACCTACACATTACCTTAAGCAAAGAACTAAATTAAGGTGGTCGTTTTAATTAGTGGAGCTTTTAGTAGGAGTTGGCATGCAGATGCTATTATCGCGCTAGCTATCAGAAATATGACATTGTGCCAATTTTATCCAGTGCATGATGACAAATTTATTTAGTGATGTAAGAACAATTCAACAGATAATTTAGCATCGTGGTAGCAAATTAAGTAGCATTATTTAGTAGATAATTTAGCATCATTTTTTTCGGTTTATCTTCTTGATTTGAAGATGCACAAAAGTGAGGAATGAGGATGAGAAATTGAACTTTTCAACGTGACAATATAAGAAAGACAAATTGATCCAACTTTTTTATTATTATTGGATATGATGATTGATAAGGTATATCTAAATAGGTGTTTAGCCGCTTATATATATTTTATAATTTTAATGATATTTTATTAATTATAACATTTTTTGTATGGTTACAAATTAATACTGATCTTAATTATGATGGGTTTTTTTTTTTTTTTAACTATATATACTAGCTAAATGCTATTGCAGAGAAGTTACATATTAGATACAATAAGGCAATTCTAATTTGTAATCTATGATGCTTTTATTAAATAATTTATTTCTTACAAACAATACATAATACACTAATTGATTGTCGAAATAAATCATTGTATATGCCGTGAGGTGACATCACTTGCGCGCGAAATATTCGCTACAATATTCTATATCCACTATAGAAAATGCTAACTTCTATACATTAAGTACGTGAGTACTATTTGCTAGTTAAATATTTGATCTGAACTAAGCATGATTCAAGCCGAAAATTCCTTTTTACCATCTTTAAAATAAAAAGACAACCAAATAACAACTTTTAAAAATATATATATATATATTTACCATGTTTTACTGGTTTTAGTTTAAACTTACGGAACCAACCTATTTAAACAACAACAGAGTGGACACTTTTTGTAAGGAAAAAAATGCATTTATGACGGTACTTCCTCGTGAAAAGAAAAAGTTGAACAATGACAGTTCTCTGTCGCAAAAAGTTACTTTTTTATTCTCACGAAAAATGCCTCATTCTTGTAGACTTGCAGAATCAGCCGTGCACTTAATATAACAATACATTGCATTAATTTGGTTCCGCACTTAAACATGTGAACTTGGTAAAAATGAAAATAAAAAAATGTGGTAATTTGGTCAAATATTTTTTTTTTGGCGGTAAAAAAAAATTGATGCTTCAAGAACCAATCACATAAATGTAGCAGTGACTGTTGAATTACTGCCATTATCTTGAGAGATGTTGAACCTCCTGACCTCCACCTTTTAAAAGTAATATTAATTCTTATATCTCATCAAGAAATAGTAATGTTCTAATATTACGTACATTGCTCTATTGCATGTGCTGGAATATATCACTGTTTAATGCAACCGACCAATATTAATTAGAAGACATAATTTAAACGCATATAAATATTGATTTGTTTACAGTTCAAATTAATTAACTGTGAATGTGCATTAAATGGCTTTGTACTTGAATAGTTTTTCAGAAGTTCGAGTGTACGGCCAATGTTCAGTGAATTGTAGACAAATTAAGACTTTGTCTGTGTAAATGTTGGTGATATGGCAGATTTTTTTCAGGAATGGTATCGATCACTATTCGTTATTTTATTTTTAAATTTAATCCTAAAGTTATTATTATTATTTTTTTTTGATGTGTATCCTAAAGTTATTATAGTACGTAACAGTTAACGATATACTAATGTTTATTTAATGACGAAAGAAGCAAAAAGAAAACGAGCTATATGAATTACATCATATGAGGGGCCATGCTTGCCAACACGTTGTTGGTGGTGTTTGTAAAAAAGTAGATCCTTTTCTGTTGATAATGCAATGTCAGATTGTTTGAAATGACCGGTGATACAGTCTGAAGTAAAGGAGATGATTGGTCATGTGATAGTGAACTAATGGGTTGCAGCTCTTTGTCTATGCTGGATCTTCTGTTGCTGCTATATATAGTTAGTGACAGAATTTAAGGCCATTAATTTATCTTCTGGCACTTAAACATTATGTTTTCAGTTACTACTTGATTAATTCTTTTTATTCTACTCATAGATTCTATAGCGTCCTTAATATTTTATTTTTTTAGATGAAGATGAAGGTCTAGCTTTCTACATTTCCATTATCCATGTATAGAGGACTTCCATTGAGTTTCAAACTCAACAATATCTCACACTGAGGGGGTTGCATTTTACTATTAGACCAAACAAGGTTTCTTTCCATATAATAATTTATAGTATCCCACCGTATCCAATGTCACTAGCAGAATTTTTTCATAAATTTTGTATTGATAAAATAATTACGATCTTGAATATTTTCTTCAAAAATCACTGAGATTGTAGTCCAGGTGCTAATATTGTGGACCTGTGCATTTCTTATGAGAGATAGATACCTGATTATGATATTATTAGTCGATTTGGTCGAATATATAAAATATTTTTCATTTTTATAGAGGAACTTCTAAAATGACAATTTTGTAGTCTTCCCATTCTTAAATAAAGAATTTGATATTTATTCCAAAAAAATAGTGTTCAAATTTTTAAGCCTAAAACTCCATAGACAGTTTGAATTGTGTGAGAATAATAATTCATTTTGGTACACATTATTTGAAGGGGGAGTTTACCCTTTCTTTTACTTTACATCTTCTCCAAACGAGAAATAATTTCTACTAGATTTGATTATGTTAATTATTCTGATTGTGGCGATTCTTTATAGTAGAAAATATATTATCTTCCATAAAATTCCAATATTTAAGAATTTCATTGAGATCAGCCGGAATATTTTTCTTTTATGTTCATATTTAATTTTATTGACAAATATTTGTTTTTTTTCTTTTATGTTCATAAAATGATTTATATAATATAACCTAGCTAGCTAGATCAAGAATATAACCTACCCATTCATCTAAATTTTTTTGAATTGATGAGAGGATTTTTAGTACGTAAATTAACGCCAACAAAGGATGAATCATTCCCACAGAATATATTTTTAAGGGCTACGTTTGGCACAAAATTATCTTCTATAGAAGAAACTTCCATAAGACTACCTATAGGCGGAAGAGGTCTTGTTATTGATGTATTCTAGTGATATTTTAGAAATAGAGTTCGTTTCCATAAAGTGGAATCGGAAGTGAATGAGTATCGGATGAATGAATACTCTGACCTAGAACGACAAAAACATAATATCGTTTGAGATTTTTTAAATATTCTTTTTGATGGTCATGAAATGATGAAAATATAAAGAAATATGGATACAATAAATTATACATAGGAATATTTTACCTTTTCTTTTACCCCCACCTCCCAAACTATTCTATCACCTATGGTGAATTAAGTTTGTTAATGTATGGGATCACATTTCAATAATGTAGATGAAATGGAAGAACACCGCATGCAGAAGGCACTGTAACTTTATTCCTGAAGAAAATCATACCGATGGGGCGAAATATGATGCTGAAATTTCAATTGGGAAAAATATATCCTCTTAATTAATTGAGACTTAAATGTTTGTAATTGTAGAAACCAACCTAATACATATATATATGTTGAATTTTACACATATTATTATTAATGTTTGGCATCTTATTATCCACAAAAATATTGTCACTAAAACGAGAGGAGGATGCTGTCCACTTGGACATACTAATTAAGATTGGCTTCTATCCACTTGAATGTCTCACTCGAAAATTTAAATTCATAGCTCAATAGTATGTGCAACCAATTTATTTTTATTATGTGACAGATCTTTGAGTATGGACTAAATAAATACAATTATAAATGCTGGGTCGATCTCGTATGAATGGTATAGAATTTTTGGTTCATATATTATATAATAGATAGATCCACAGCATAACAGTTGGGGCTGCACGCTGCCATATGCAAAGCAAGGATTGCCTTTGGCACATCTGATAGTATAAGACCTGTTTGTGGGAACCGATATCAATTAGACGGGACAGAAAACTCTTTATTGGTTTATTAAAATAATGAACTTGCTACCTTCTATCCTCTGTTCATGTGGGACTCAAACTACATGGAGCTAAACGGAATACACTTGTGCTGTGGCCTGTGGAAAGAGATTGATATATTTTTGGAGAGGAAAGCTTAGAGATTTGGAAAAAGACAAAATTGTTGTTTAAGTAGGGAAACGCCATGGGACATATATCTATTATTTTGATGTGATGTATCTATGAAGAATTTGGATAACGGTGGAGAATTGAAGCATTTTTTTTTTCTTTTTGTTACTTGCTTTGTGTGTATCAGCATTTCTTTCATAATATTTTAATCTTATTCTCATCCCCCTTTTTGCTGTTACGATGAACTGTCATTAGTTTTCAAACGGTTGTTTCTTGTTTGCATTTGAATTTAATAAAAAGATGCTCCTTTATTGCTATACGAAGAAGATTGCGGATTGCTAGCTTGGAAAAATAAATGTCATGCCAGGCGCCCATGGTACAATATAGAATGTGTACTATTGCATTTCCTATTAGATACTTCTACCGCTGGCTGTATTTGTACATCTCTTTTTGCATTTTTTTGGTGTTACTTTCAGTTCTTGAACTTTTATTGGGCCAATGCACTAGGCTCACTAAAATTAATCGCACTATAATTATCCACTTAGTTATTTTCTCTAGATTAATAATCCACCACTTGATTTTCAAAGCAGAAAAGAGAGCAAAGAATTGGAGATCTGCACTGCAAGTCTGCAATGTATGAAGCCGACGTAACTTTCTATTGTCCATAGAGAAAGACATACGTGACACGTCGTGACGTGAAGTAATCAATATTTTTTTTACGTGACGTGACGTGACGTAATCAAAATAGAGGCAGACAATGACATTACGTGTAGTATGAACCTACACTAAAAGAGAAACTTGGATACTCTATGCATACCAAATGAAGCTGAAAATTAAATTGAAAAAGCTGAATACTCTGAACATAACTGGTTCGTGTAACGTAACGTGACGTATAATATTCATTCGAATGTGATCACGTCATGTAAATTGTCACGTCATGCGACACATGAGTATGATGTCACGTAACTGGTCACCCCGTCATTTATTTCCATCTCTAATTGTCCAACTTCTATTGGGTCTTAATCCACATGAAGAAAGATCCAACTTTCTGTTGTGCTTCGTCATGAAAATGATTTTGGGCCTGTGCTTAGTAAAAGGCCTCAAAATGATTAAAAGGAAACGGCCCAGTAAATGGAAGTACACGGGCCTGTGCTTAGTAAAAGGCCTCAAAATGATTAAAAGGAATAGGCCCAGTAAATGGAAGTACACTGACATCTCTCTATTTCTACAGTTTTCTACGCAAAAAAAAAACGGATATTTTTGTACACGACAGTATTCGTACTACCGTTTCGGACGGGATACGTGTTCGCGTGAGAGCCACCAGCCATGGCTACGCCTACTCCACGTCTCCACCAACGCTCTCTGTCAATTGAGTCAATTGAATTCTGTACTATCCATGGCGCTCTCTTCAGCCTCTCCTCTCTCTACCATCTCTCCCAAATCTCTCTCCTCTATTCCTCGCCGTGTCGCCAGACCTTCAACCTATGTTGTGTGCCAACTCTCTAGTAAGCATAAACCTCTGATATTATCAGAACTTGTAAATGCTCCTTTTGTTTGCTTTTTTTTTTCATTCAGGCTTTTCATCGAATAGCTGGTTTGCGTTCTTTAAGGTGCGCAGGAGCCAAAAAAATGGCGTGCAGCAGTCTCCACTGCACTAGCTGCGGCACTTGTGGGTTTGACAGCTGCTGGGCCAATGCCAGCCATGGCGGATCTCAATAAATTTGAGGCAGCGCAGCGTGGCGAATTCGGGATTGGCTCGGCTGCTCAATTTGGATCGGCTGATCTCAAGTACAATTATGCAAATTTAGTTACTTCCCTGTTCTCAAAGTCTACATTCAAAATTGTTCATTCATATTAATTTTGTCTGATTGGCTGGTTATGTAGGAAGGCTGTGCATTTAAATGAGAATTTCAGGTACCTCCTACAGATTACATTTTTTTTTTCAAATGGGCCAATTAGCTTTTCTCTAATTTACCTTTTCTACTTATACATAATCAAGTCAACAGCACAAGTTGTAAAATAAAATTCATGTTGTGATTGTAGACGGGCCAATTTCACCTCTGCTGATATGAGGGAGTCCGACTTTAGTGGCTCCACATTCAATGGTGCTTATCTCGAGAAAGCAGTTGCGTACAAAGCAAATTTTACTGGTTAGTTAATTCCTGTTAAGTTCTTATTGAGTTAATTAACAGGGGATTATTCTTCAACCAGAGTAGGATACTTTTTCTATAGTTCTTAATGGAGGAGCTGACTTGAGTGATACTTCATACCTCAAATTATTTTTTCTCTCCAGGAGCTGACTTGAGTGATACTCTAATGGATCGCATGGTAAAGATTTGTATGTCTTGACATTATATTAAATTTTAATCAGTCAGAACTTATCATTCTAGAGGTTATTGGCATCAATATTGAACTACAGTTGGCCTTTTCTTTTTCGAAATTGCTTATTCGACACAGTTATCTTACCATACTCAATTGTTAAGTATCTATGGGATTCCAAAAGCGGCTGTTTATATGTATGATAATGTTTGCAATATTTTGTGAGGAAGTACTGTAATTGCTGGGTTTGGTAGGAGAGACAAGTACTTAAAGGTACCAGTCCGTAACTAGTACCCAGTTTTAGCGATTCCAAAGGAATAAGGTTGCAGAAGCAAGTTGCCTGTTCCACACCATTATTCACCATACTTTCTGCTATGTAAAATCAAGTGTTGCTATCTCTAGATATATCCTGTTTATATAGAGATCATGGATGGTAATATATAGTAAAATCTTATTTGGACAGGTACTTAATGAGGCCAACCTGACAAATGCAGTGCTAGTAAGGTCGGTTCTTACACGAAGTGATCTCGGAGGTGCAATTATTGAAGGAGCTGATTTTAGTGATGCCGTTCTTGATTTAACCACTAAACAGGTAATTTTTAAGTAGTAACACATTTATTAATCATTGCTACAATACACAAATATTATATCAAAATTTCTGGTGCTGTTGGTGCTGTTGGGGTTGTACATGAGTTGGGTTGTATGGTTTGTCTTCCAGCTATAATTATTTAACTTGGCATTTTTTCAGTCCACGACCGTCTAACTAAGTTTTAAACTGTGATGTTAAATGAATTTCGCGGTTTCTTTTAAATATACTAATTAAATTAAGTTGATTGGGGAGAAGAGAACACCATACCTTTATTTAGGAAGATAAAAGAACACAATAAAATTGATTCTTTAGGAGGAAATAGGGCTGAACTGGGCATCGTGGATTTGAGATTTATTCGTGTTCCAAGCAGAGGAAGTTAGGACAATGAACTTGTGGAGAAAACTGAAAAGAAAAGAATTACCAGAAAAATAAAGAGGATGTTAAGTTTATATGTTTGGTGGATAACCACGTCCGGGACAGTTAAGTCATTAATCTGTGTGTCAGAGGCATGTTCAAAGCCCAGTTAAAACTATTAGTGATACTTTGAGAGCTTTGACTCTCTTAAATGTTTGATGGATTGGAGTTGTCTAAATGATCTTAACCTATGATCATGATTATCACCTTAAATAAAACTTCAACATGAGCCTCACCAGAGATAAGTTGAATACCAGGTCAGATGAGTTTACCAGATTGAGCGTATAACCCTAGGTGCCAGGAGTTGTGGTTACTTTAATTCGCTGTTACTCACATAAAGAGCTTCAATCGCAAGTCTAGGAAGCAGGGTCGTTTACCTTTTTCTGGGATTATCTCTTTCTTTGAAATTTTCTCCCTATTATACCAGCCCAAAATTGGTTAAGTCGGGCTAAGATTTTTTATGGCCCAGGCCATACTTTTCTTGAGCTATTGTCAAATTGTTAGTATAGGCCTTATTCTTTTTGCCTACTCAAATTAGGCAATGTGCTGTAGCCTATAATTCATTCACATAAGATATCTTGTTCAATGTACTTATGTCAAGTTCCTTTGACCATCAAAAGCAAAATATGTGATCAATTTGAAATATTTGAGCTGAGGAAGATATGCAAGTGGAACTAATCCTAGTAAAGGATATAAAAACGTTGAGTGATTTCCTTGATGCAGGCATTGTGCAAGTATGCAAGTGGAACTAATCCAGTTACTGGAGTGACCACAAGAAAAAGTCTAGGATGCGGGAACAGCCGTAGAAGTGCTTATGGAAGCCCTTCGTCCCCTCTGCTTAGTGCACCTCCTCCAAAGATGCTTGACCGAGATGGGTTCTGTGACGAATCTTCCGGTCTCTGTGATGCCAAATAATTACATATAGATTGTATTAATGGCGAGAGATTTAGTACATATGAGGGACAATTTGTACTTAATAGGAACGTTTGTTTTTCATTTTTGATATTTTTATAATGCAACCTCTACCAAGATTACAAGTATATCTGGTTCTAACTTTAACAAGTATATATATAATTTATATTGATGGATTGATATCCGAATAGAACATCAGAGTTGCTGAATTCATTTTTTTTTTTTTAATGATAGAATGAATTTATCTGTATTACTGTATAAACAAAGATATCGTAATTTGAAATATATTTTATAGTCAGGGATTCAGTTTTTGGTGTAATGGTTAAAACAAATATATATTGTTGGTGCGCGAGGTTATAGATTTCAAAACCTGGTTTGAGGATATATTCCTACGAATATTTTGAGTTGAGAATATGATTCTATTTTTATCTAAAAAAAGGATATTTTAATTTTGATCAGTTGAAACATGTTTGCCTTCTTAATATCGATCATACATCATATTAATTATAAACTTGTTCTACATCGACAGCAACCGTAGCTGCCTTTCATTGGACTACAAATAGACGTCCATTGGGACGCAGGCATTATAATTAATTGAACACTGCCTACATGACCCGTCTTATACAACGCCTAGTCAGTGTGGTTCTTAGCTTATCCCTTCAGCTAGCTACCTTATTACAGGACCAAATGACCTACAATTAAGACTAATTTTTTTAGCTTATTATGTACATATATGAAAACACTGCATAATGGCATATTAATTAGTTGAATTTTAACGTATACATATTTATATGGTTACTGGTACGGCTTTTGGCACCTTTCGTTCACTCCCATGAATCATTTTGGCCACATGAGGTGGACGTGGAAGCATAATCTACGGCGCCTTCCTGTTTCTCCTCTGTTTGGAAAATCGGCGTGTTTTCGGAACAACTATGTTCTTTGTTTGCACCATTTTCATGGCTAAGCTGGGAAGCCACAAACTTATCAAGAACCCTCCAATCCGTTAAATTCTGGGCTGAATCTTCTGGTGTTGTTGAAGCTGAAAAGACTGTGGTTCCATGGTTATTAATGTAGTTCTGGAATTTGTTAGGGCTCTCCAGCTGTGGCATCTGCATGAAGGATTCGTGCGGTAGCAGGTGGTGTAACTCAAGCTCTGGTTTGCAATTGTAAATATGGTTTTGATAAACCATCTGTGGATGGTGAACCAGTTGTCTGGGTGAGTCAAGATCCGGCATTAAGGAGACATGGTCATCATACCAGAAAATGGGATCTTCGGCAATTCGGGTTTGAGATGCAACTCGTTTCTTGAAAACCCTGCAGACCACCCATCCTTCTTCCTGCATCATCAAGTTTAAAATATTTTAGAAATTTTAGTGCAAATTATATTATATACATGACAGGATTATAAATATTTTTATTAGAATTTTTGCTTCATGTGTGTATATATATAGAGAGAGAGAGAGAGAGAGAGAGATGGGTTATGGTGCATTGCAATGCATATACATTATTGTGCATTGGACCATAAATCACCGATTCAAAGTTCAAATGACCGATCCAAACCATTCATCTTGTTCTCCATATTAATATGTACTTGGAGACCAAATTTTACATTTTTTAGAATTTTTTTACTATATATATGAAGTTGTGTGTATCTGGCACTTGTATTTCTGGTGCATGGGAAGATGTATTGAATTTTAGTTGTTGCATTTAATATTCGCTCTGATGAGCTACATGTTCAAAATTGCAGGTTAGGGAAGTATATTTTTCACAAATTAATTATAAGGTACGATCTTTTTTTTTTTTTCTTTTCTTTTTTTTGAGGAAAAGTCGTTAGCATGCATCAATTAATCATAATAAAAAGTTTACACTACACAAAGTTTTTCCGTCTAAAGCTAATAAACAAATATAGTAGCTCAAAATAGGTACGATCTATGTAAATGTTAGAGTCTGTTTGCAAACATCAAATGAAATTTAAGAACAATTTTAACAGACCTGGGGTGTCGCATTTTCGTTTGTCTCGAGACGGTACTCATGCATAATCCAATCTGACTTTTGTCCATTTGGAGCTCGTCCCTGGTAAAAGACCAAGGTCTTTCTCATTCCAACCAAGTTATTCTTAACATAAATCGGCTTGTCTCGTCCAGTCGCCTTCCAAAAACCGGCCGTAGTAGCTCTATTGGTACGTGTACCTGTCGGGTATTTCTTATCTTTATGACTGAAGAAATACCACTCGTTCTGCTCTTCTGTTCCAATTTTACACAGTTCTGTTTAATTTCAAGTACAAAAACATTAGCTTAATTTTAAAAAAAAAGTTCAAGGATCAATTTTTTTGGTATTAGTGATATGAGCAGGTTCCAGTGATGCTGCATTTGGTTTATATATGTGGTTACTATATGACACATATTCACGTTACAACTTGCATCAATAAATGACTTTGTTTCTCTATATATATTATCAATACATGCTGAGGGGCAGTGGATAACAAAATCACATTATAAGGGTCTCAAAATGGCTGAAATTTTCAATGTAATATGTTCTATTTAATTCGATAAATACTGCGTATGAAGCAAACTTAAAAGGTGCATGCATGTTGGGAGATTGGAACTTGCACCGAATCATAATGTTTATATATACCTTGAAGATCCCAGGGCTCAATTTTGTACAAATCTACATCCCGTATGATATCAAGATCAATCTTTTTAGATGCCATCTTCTTTCTAAGATAGTAATCTACTAGTTCCTCATCTGTTGGATGGAACCGAAAGCCCGGGGGTACATGCGAGAAAGTATCCATCTTATCAGTAACTTACCGCATGCACCTGCAAGCAAAACCAAATTAAGTTGCAGAATTGAATTAGATAAATCATCATTGGGTCCGAGATAATTTGCAAAATGAGACCAAATAACATTTAAAAATTGACAAAGTAGAATATCTGATTGAAGTCCTTATAAAAATAAAATAAAAAAGAAAATATTAAAATATATAAACGCTTATTTAGTTTCTACATGCTAAAGTATGAGGAATTGCATATATGGTTTAAAGCAAAATTATTACATGAAGTAATAATGTTAGCTATGGTCCTAATTTAGTTCTTGCTTACTCTTTGCTTGATGTACACGCCAAGATAGGTAAGTTTCTTTGTTTTTTTTTAAGATATAGCATTTGATTGTATTCATTGTACGCAATATCTATGGTGGAACATGAATATATCTCAAACAGCAGCAGAATGCATGCACGCTATACATCAGGATTTATAAACAATTTCGTTAACTCAACGCATTGAAATCAGAGAGATCTGAGAGAGAGAGAGAGAGAACGAAAGCTTACTGTAATAAATCACGCCTGTTCTTGTAAGTAAAAATCAGAACCTTTTTGCCTTCCTTTCTATTCTCTTTTTGCTCGACAAACACCTCGGGCTCCGAGCACCTTGTAACTTTTAATATCGTCCTTTTGCACCTCGACTTGACATATCCTCACAGGAAAAGCTACCTCAAGTCTAACTCTGACCTAGCCTCAGAAGAAATGAATAGCGCCAGTGAAGAACAATGGCGTTAAATAACCATCACAAGCAATAAAATATGACGATCTAAATTGAGATAGTGAAGGATAAATTAATGTCGTTATCTTACTATCTATCCTGAGAGCGAGAGGTCGATCTCAATTTTCAGAAAGCACGGACGAATTGTAGGCAAAGGCTGATAAAGAGGAGCAATGAACGAAAGTGACCTTTATTCTCTGTTATTTCATTTTCTTCTTGGCTTGTGTTTAGTTCACCGTAACCGCCACCACATACACCCGCCACCGACAGTGACTAGATCCACAACAATCTCTCTCTCTCTCTCTCTCTCTCTTTCTCTCTCACTAGCTAGAGAGAGAGATTAGTGGAACGGGATTGAGCAAACGGAGTTACGAGAGCATTGATTTAAAAAGGACAAAGTAGGAGTTGAGTCAAGATTACTACTCTTCTTTTTTTCTATTTTAATTTATCGTTTTATTTTCTGGCATCCAGGATAAAAGGAAAGGAGATTATGATATAATGCCAACTAAGCAAAAGAAACGAACAGTGGACCCTCACACAGGCCACTAGTGTTTCTGGAAATATAAAGGTCGCCATGCACAGAAACAATGAAAGCATCACCTACCTTGCATCAGAAAGAAAAGATGTGTTTATTTATGGTGATATTAAACTTAATTATTTCTAATAAATAGAAGTGATGTTTCGCTTATTCTGTTTGTATTTTCTGATAAAAGTAATTAATACCTTACAAGACATGCATTTTTTATCCATGTGATTTGGATTTTAGAATAGGATTAATGCATTGTTACACGGATACTGCTATTGATAAAATTGAACCGGCGTGTAATCTGTCTACCTTCTCTCCTCTCCCTCTGACGAAGGCGTGTATCCACCTAGCAAAGCTTACCTCCTATCATTGCCACCTCAGAAAACCCGCTTCTCTTTCCATATTGACAGATTCATCATAATTGACGCCATGTGAGGTTAGGAACTTAGGATGGTCATTGTTTGAGAGGCAGATTCCAGGCACATTAACTGCTTGCTATATTGGAAAAAAAACAAGAGATGAGTGAAGAACTAGCTTTTGGTCTAGTAACAAAGACACACGATCTCCATGTAAGAAGTTACGGGTTCGAAATACGGATGGAAAAAATCATTTGTTGTATTATTAGAGTATTAAATAGTTAGGTGGTTTGACCTCCGATTAATCTTTATTCAAAACAAAAAAAATATGAGAGAAGAGTGATTGTAAAATAGTATTCATTATGTTTCTCATTGTTTAATCTATATTTTATTTTTCACATTACTTTATCTATTGTTTAGCTTGTTAAAATTATTATTCCCATAAATTGCTCTTTTAATTATTCATATTGGGTGTTTAATGTTTATTATTCACATTGTTTAGTTTGTTATTTACACTGATCATTTTATTAATCCAGTTCAACAATACTGGTTTGCACTGCTTCTTTCTCAAATTTTTGTTACTCGCTACCTTATAACCAATCACTGGAGCAGTTCTGCTTTTGATTTTTAAGTAGAAATTTTGTTCCACCCGGTACTTGCATGTCAGTACTATCATGGGTAATTTTGCTTATTTTAAAAATTTAAAGATATACATTAATTTGGAGTAAATACCTTAAATCGATAAAAAGATAATAATTATATTAGAGGCCCTTCGTGACTTGATACACTAGTACAAAAAAAAAACCTTTCACTGACACCGACAGTTGTATGACTAGTAAAAATATAGAGACTAACCCTGATACAAACAGAACTATGCCAATTTTTTTATATCAACACTGACAGTTTTTGGTTCTACACTGATTGTTTTTAATTGTTGGACTATTTTTAAACCGTCGGTGTGCTAGAGACCTTCACTGACTGTTTTTTACACATACACTAATTGTTTTTAAACTGTCACTATTAATGACCTATACTGACTGTTTATATAAACTGTCAGTACTGATGACCTACACTGACTGTTTTTAAACCGTCACTGTTGCCGACCTACACTAACTGTTTATATAAACTATTAGTGTTGAGGTCCTACACTAACTGATTTTTACTCGTCAATAAAAGTATACATATATATACTTACGGCACCATCACTGACGCCCTAATAACAGTCAGTATAGAAGTATTTGGAGGGTGAGTGTAGAGGTTTTTGATATTAGTGATACCAGTCTAGTATATATTGAGTTAAATTTAATTTGTCACTGATAGTTGTATTAAATTTATTTTATCTGTATTATTTTTTTAGTTTCAATTATATTACTTTATTCACCAAGTTACTTTTATTATTCACGTTGAATGGTTATTATTTGCATTGTTTGTTTAGTTTTTTCACCTTAATTGCATTGGTGTTGAGAATGTGAAAAAAAAAAATGTTTCCCTCGTCAAAACTGGAGTACGCATGTTGTGTCTTGAAAGAAGTCAAACTATCGAGCTATGACAGTTAAACAATTTTTTTTTTACAAAAAATAGAAGTTAATTTGACAATACCAAATCATTTTACTCATATATATAGAAAATCATACGTAACTACAAAAAATATAAAAAAAAAAATGAGGGTTAATTGATCTCCATTCTCTCTTCTTCCATCCACTATATATTGGATATATATGAGATTAATATGTAACTAGCATTCATGGAGATGGAGGATATGCAGATGAAAATAACTAGTGAATATTACTTGAGAGTTTCGGTGGTCGCACGCAGAGCACATTTCCAATTTAATTTTTCGATCTAAAAATAATTTCTGACAAGCACCCAACTGGAATTATGCTGCCACGATTCTAATTATGACTTTTGCTGAAAGATTAATTTGCGTATTCATAAAACTTATGACGCACAGGATGTTGGCGCCAAATGATGTTGTTTAATTATAACGCTGAAATTACTATTTAGCAATAGTATTTAAGCTGTATATTTATTCAGTTGATCATGTAGAATTATTTCCTATCCTCTTTTCTGATCCTTCAGTTCTTGCAATTTAATTACTTAGTGGTCGCCCCCTTACCCAGCCATCATCACCATCTTTACGTCAGCCATTCCCCTTGGGCAATCATGGAAAAATATAGCTTCTCTTCCGAACCCAATTTTTTTCATTCATTAATTATTTCCTCATTACTGTTTTATTCTCTTCGTTGTAAACTCGTAACCTTTTGTTACATAAAATTTAGTCAACAAAGCGTGCTACTTCAAACAATATATACAATAAGTCAGAAAATAATTGTAGTTCAATATAGATACAGAGATCAACATATATTTTGACATTTCAGTCGAATGCACACACACAAATAGAGCTGTAAACGAGCTGGGTCTGGACCAAGCGAGCTGGACCTAGGTCACCTGAGCCAAAACCCCTGGCTTAGCTCATGACAAGCCAGCCCGAGCTAGCTCGCGAGCCGAAGAGCTGGCTCGCTGGGCTCTATTGGGCTGCTATTATACCAATTCAAAAATTAAAAAATAAGAAAGCTCATTCAAAAAATTTAAGAAATCATCCAGCAGGCACATCTTCAAGCAACTAAAGCCCATATTATTTCTTTCCAAACCGAAAATACATCAATTTTGCATAATTGCGCCTTTAAAAATAGGACTGGACTTAAAATTATACTGAACTAAACCCTAAATCCACTGTAGCTTAACGAACTGAGCTGGCTTGGTCTGAGCTGACCCCTGACTCAGCTAGTTTATTTTGGCCCGAGCCTGGGTCGAGCTGGCTCGTTAACAGCTCGGTCCATTACCGAGCGAGCTATTAGCGAGTGAGCTAGAGGCGAGCCACGAGCGAACCATGAGCAGTGAGCTTTTTTGACAGCCCTACACACAAACACACATGGGCTAATTAGGTCCTTTATAAAGGATAGGTCATTTGATGATTTACGTCCTTTTGTGTCATTTTCAAGATTCAAACAGCTGATTCGAACTGCTCAACATGATCTCTATATTTAAATATGCTTGGAGATCAAAATTTACATTTTTTTTCAGAATTGTTTTACTATTTTTTTTAAATTAAAAATTGTTTTATTATGGTCCAAAATTTTAAGAAAAATGGTAAGTTTCAAAATTTCTAAAAAATAGTAAAATGTTTCCAAAAAAATGTAAAATTTGTTTCCAAGAACATTTTATTATGGAAATTATGTTGAGTAATTTGAATCGACTATTTAAACTTTTAAAATGGAGATAAGGATGTAAAGCACAAGAGGGCCAATCTAGAATTTTGTTTAGTATAATTTAGGTTTTTGTAATATAATTATTAATTGTAGAATTTTTTAGTTTGCATACAAACTAATTTAGCTTTTTGTATAATTATATTATATTATATAATTGTACAAAAACCTAAGTTATATATAATTATATGTAATTATATTATGAGGAGGGATCGGATTACACCACTTTTTTGGTGACATTGTGTGACAATGTCCATTTTCGAAATTTTAAAATCCAAATAGTCGATCCAAACCGTTCAATATGATTAATATATCAAGAGTAACTTGGAAATCAAATTTTACATTTTTCTGAATTTTTTTACTATTTATTAAGTATTTAACAAAATCGCTATATTCAGACCGTTGAATTTTTGAACCCCTCTAAACCCAAAAAAAATTCAGAAAAATATAAAATTTGATCTGCAAGCACATTTTAACATATCCATCAAGTTGAACGGTTTGGATCGACTATTTGGACTTTGAAAATGGACGGTGTCATCCGATGTCACCAAAAAATGGTGTTATTTGATCCCTCCTTTTATATTATATATACATATACATATATTTATTAAATTTATGCAATTTATAGTAATTGATTTAAGCAATCTTGTTTTAAAATAATTAGTAATTTTGATTTATATTTTATTATAACAAAAATTATTGAGTTCAAATATACAACCATGTCAAATGAATTTTAGTTTAAATGAATTTGGATTTATAATTTATTGGATTACAAAGAAAAAAAAAACAGAAAACAAAAATAGAAAAAAAAATGGACCGGACCGGACCTACTCGGACCGTCTGGCCCCAAAATCCGAGATGGACACGGGTATGAAACGGGCATAGCAGAGTTTTTGACAAAAAAAAAACCTGTGTACCTGTGCCCATTCTACCCGTTGCCCGCCACGGGTTTATCCATGCCCGGCCCGTGGTACCCAGGAGCAAACCTCTAGGTACTAAATAAATAAATGGTATATATGTACGTCATGATTGTATGTTGGAGCTGTAAATCTTTTCAGAATGATAAACTATGATCGCTTAACAGCCCTACTTGCAACCGGGACCGCCCCAGCTTCTGTCAAATTGCAACCCTATCGATGGTTGGTTGGGCTGCCACTTAATTAATTAACCAACAATATATTCTCCCTTAATTCTCTCTGTCTCTCTATCTCTCTCTGCGCTACAGGGACTGTGGGGCCCTTTCGGACCGACCTAAGAATTTCGACAGTGACACTTCTCCAAATGGAAACCTGGCGCAACAGAGTACTGGAAGTCTGGAACAGATAATATATAGGCAGTTAGGCACAGCTGAGATCCATGAACTTGGGCAAGTCATTTCGCTGTTTTCACTTATCAATGCTGCTTGCTTATAAAAGAGATGTGTCGCCGTGTGTCCGTGTCAGGCATTAGTATGGGGGTGTCAAGAATATAAAAGAGAAGTGTCAAGCACTATTAATGTCAGAGAGTGGCGAGCGAGTGTCTAGGAAAAATAGGGTCAAGCATGCTTATGTAATTAATAATAACAAACATTGGGCGTAACATGTAAATTTAAGGAAATAAATCTACTGCGATTCCAAAGGATGGCAGGCTCCCACTATTCCAGCTACAACCGTTCACTTATTGGAATTATGGAATCTCAAAAGGAGATAGTTTTGTGCACGAATCTCAAAATATTTGAACGGTTGTGGTTGGAATTGTAGGGAGCCTGCGATCCTTTAGAATCACAGCAGATTTATTTCCGTAAATTTAAACACTAAAAAGCTTATAAAACACGAGTCAGGTATACAATTGGCGGACTGTTGCCTATATACATGCCTTAAAGGTGGGACCGGTACAAGCAAAGGTTCAGGAGAGGGTGGGCCCAGATGATGTGGCCCCCACAACCACTAGGTGGCAACTGGTGGTCCGGAGTAGGCTCACTTTATTATTAATCCGGCTACATATATAGGCGCTCTTTGCCAGTCCACTTGTCTCACGGGTATTAGCGGATTTATGAAGGAATTGGAATAGGCAAGTATTTGCTTCTTGATATTAATTGTTTAACGTGTCTCTTCATGGTTAGTGTTTGGTAAATATTTCCGGAGACTTAATCTGGACCGGTCTGTCCGTGACCGTGCCCGTGCCACGGGTATGCACGGGTACACGGGTACACGGGCACGGGTATTAAACGGGCTGAGCTTGGTTTTTTGAAAAAATACCCGTGAGAACCTGGACTCCTGTACCCGTAACCCATACCCGTGACGTCCGTGCCCGTGAACCCGTGCGCCCGTGCCCGTGAGCCCGTGGCAGATTTGTTTTTTTTTTTTTTATTTTTGGTCTAAAATTCAAAATTTAAACCCAAATTCCCCCATTTCTGTTTTTTAAATATTGTTTTTTAATTTCTGTTTTTAAAATTTTGTTTTTCTTATTTTTGTTTTTTAAATTCTATTTTTTTATTTCTGTTTTTTATTTCTATTTTTCTTATTTCTGTTTTTTATTTCTATTTTTCTTATTTCTGTTTTTTATTTCTGTTTTTCTTATTTCTGAATTTTATTTCTGTTTTTTTGTATTTCTGTTTTTTTTAAAAGAAGAAAAAAAATAGAAAAAAAAAATCGGATCCAGACCCGGACCGGACCGGACCGCCCGGCCCCTCGTACCCGGACCGTCCTGCCCCCAAACCCGTGACGGGTACGGGTATTAAACGGGCAGGGCATAATTTTTGAAAAAAAAAACCGTGATGCCCGGCCCGTTTTGCCCGTGTGCCCATGACGCCCGTGACCGTGGCTACCTGTGCCCGTGCCCGTGCCCGTGCCCGGGTTTTGCCCGGACCGCCCGGCCCGACCCGTTTACCAAACACTATTCCTGGTTGTCTATTATTGGCCCGAGTTAGTTATATTCTTGAACCAATTTCTTGTGAGCTTTGGTTGCTTCTGTGTATTATTTTTATGCACGTTGCTCTATTTCATAAATAGAATGAAGAAGACAAAGAAAACAAGAAAGATCTGACAGTGCAATCTATTATTACAATTCTAAGAAAATGAGTCAGCTGAATTTTTTCAGCTTTTATTATTCAATAGATATATTTCGTTTAAATTTTTGTCTAAGATTTGACTTCAATTTGCTAACTAACTAAGAGAAGTCCAACTTTGAACTATGCCAAATAAACTTCTAATTAGTTTAGGGAAGTTATTTCAATATTGTATAAATTAATTTATGATTATAACAGATTTCATAATAAATAAAATTATAAGGACTAGAATATAATTGTGTATCTGATAAATTAATGAATTTAAACACCATTAACTATTTAAATTCTAATAAAAATCTTAGATCCATCTCTGCTTACGGGTCCCACTTATACATCACATGGGGAGTTTGATTTCGGAAGATACCAGAGTTTGGGAAACCAAACCCTGGCTGGTGCACGTACTAAAATCAGATGCCGTCAAAGAAAACCTGATTTTACTTCCGCAATATCATAAAAATAATATTACTTGGAATATTTACTAATATTACTAAACAATATAAAATAATATTAATACGATATAAAAATGTTATTGACAATTTATTTAATATCATTACTAGTACTCATATCAGTATAGACTTCAATTATCTTTTGACTTAATTAATTAAGAACAACATATTTAATTATGAGGAGGCTTCAAGTGCCTTTATTTTTTGTGCCTCCATTATACTTTCATTTTTAAAAACTTTAATAGCTCAAAATTTAAAACTTAAAAATCAAAATAAAACTGTTAGATGTGATATATGTTATTTTCTCTATGTGCTCATAAAAAATTATTATATTTTGATTTTGTTTAAATGTGAATAAATAAGTTGAAAAATCAACGTCTAGAAATTATCCACATTAGTGTGTTTTTTACAAACTCTTGATGACAACCAAAACAAAATTGAAATATTATAATTTTTTACAAGTGTATAGATAAAATGATATATATCATATCCAACAATTTTATTTTGACTTTTAAGTTTTAAATTTTGAGTTATTAATGTTTTTAAAAATGAAGACACGGTGGAGATATAGAAAATGGAGGCATTTGAACTCTCCTCTTTAATTATATCTAGCATAATTGATAATAGTTACATAGTAGAAATCATAATATATATGGTTTTGTAACGATCGAGCACTTTCTATTTCTAATGGAAACTACGTGCCACTTTTACCCGATTATCTGGATCCGACTCTTAATTGACCTGAATCTGATTAATTCGGATAGGGTATGGTTTAAAAAATATAACCAATTAAATTATGGATACAAGTTACAAAATTAATAATTTAATATCCGATCTGGATCTGAACCTGAACTGATACTGGGTAGGATATGGGTTTCATTTAATTATCCGACCTATAACCAAATCCGACCCGATACCCGTATAAATACCCGATAAAACATATATTAATAACTATTAATATATAAAAATACAACTTTGCATATTAATTTTTGCATAAGCCACGGTGAACCTAGTACTTTTTCACAATTTGAATGTGAGAAAATATAATGCAGTCACATATTCTCTATGTTTATACACACAGATGGATGCCAAATTTATTCCTTTTGTAACAGCTGTATTAATTTTTTAAATAAAATTTATTGCTATGAATATATCCTTCAATATTTGCCTTAATATCCTCTACATAATAATAAAAATTTATTGCTCTCATTGATATGTCCATTCTACAAATTATTAGTATTTCATTCATAGATTTTTTTTTTAACCATAGAAAAAGAAATTGTCATCTCCAATATTTTACTTTCTAAAAATTATATCTATTCTTCAATATTTTTATTTTCAAAAGTTATTTTTCTCCATCCTCTTGAATTCAAAAGCTATTAACAAAAAACAAAAAAAAAAACTTTTCAATATTTTTTGTTACACCCTGAGTACTCCAAACAATCAACAATCAAATTCTGAAAATAATACTATCTAAGTTTCACAAAATATTATTGAAGACTCTAATGAGAAAAAAAAAAATATCTGTAGTATGGAAGGAGTACTTGCAAATGTTGAATGAACAATATAGTATTTTTTTTTTAATTTAGATAGATAACTAATAATTTAGAGCTATTATTTTTATTGTGTTATGTAGCATGATACTGCTTTGCTTAATAGAACCTTCTGGCTTACTACTAAAGCAACAGAGCTAGAACCTGTGGACTGAAAATTTTATTATTTATGAACAAGATCAATAGTATAATTTTTATTTTGCAGTAGTTTTTAATTTATATTTAGATGTAATTGATTTTTCAAATGCTTTGGAGTTGTGACATATATCCCCTCCGGATCCAGAACCGCCTCATATTCGAATCTGATTTGATAATCTACAAACAAGTTATGGATATCTATCTACCCGGAACTGAAAGACTAGACCCGAAGTATCTACGGGTAGATAGGTATCCGAATCTGGACCCAACCCGATTTGAAACAAATAAATATATGGATCAAAATTCGGATCCGAACACTTTTAGAGTACGGGTCCAAATTTAATAGTATCCAGACCTAACCCGATCCGATAGCACCTCTAATAATTTCTTCTAATATGATTCTCCACGGTTTCCATAGTCATGGCTTCTATCGAATGGGTACGCTACTAATTGGGTGGATGTATTTTCATACACATACCCATATATAATTAGTCTTACCTATATATTATTTTTACCGATTAATTAAATTTGGCTTACTCGATCATACCCTATCCTTAATTACCTGCTAAGATAACAGATAGCGAAACAAATAACAGCTAGTTATCTAGTAAAATAATAGTTTATATAATTTTCTAAAATATCACAAATAAATATATTTTTTTGTACATAATAATAATAATTTTTAAACATATCACATAAATAATATTGTAATATAAATTAAAATTTTTTGAAATTATACTATTGTTCTTGTCATAATAATACATTTTTTGAAATTAGATATTTAAGTTTTTAGTTTTTTGGAAAGTAAAATATTGAAGATCTGTATGAATTTATTTCCAAACATATGATATGATATTATTATAAATAATTTCTTTCTAAAAAATGTTACAGGTGGTTGTCTTTTCATATATAGTTAGTAATTAATCTATTTCTTTATATTAATTCATTGTAAAGAATTGTATTAGCATTGTATCGGATATTTATACAAGTATTAAGTCAAGTTCAGTTGTGGATCGGATAATTATATCAAATTCATATCTTACTATTATAATATTGGTTCCGAATAGGATATTTTAAGTATTACTTTTTAATAATAGCTATAATTTAATCGATTATATTTTTTTTAAACCATATTCTATTAATTAATCGGATGAGAATCAGTTCCAAATTAGCACCGGATCAAAACCAGATAATCTAGTAAAAGTAGCACCACTAATATACTCATACCTGTTAAGTTAGCGGAAAAAAATTCGTATCCATACCTTCCTTATCGAGTACGATACAAGTCGGGTAAACAATTAAAAATATTTCATTAATCGACACCCTAATTGATGTCTTCCCATATAATAAATATGGCTTCCTGTTATTATAATTTTCTGCAGCTTTGCAAGTGCCATGAGAAAGAACGAACCCTAGACTTCAGTCAATATAAGAACTGGTTTTAAGAACTTTTGTGTAAATATTGGAAGAGAGAGATCATTATCTACAAACTAATATGATCGTTTGAAGTTACTTTCTGTAATTTCTGAGTTTTAGTGTCTGTCTTTCATATATTAGCTACTAATTAAGTTTTATGAATTGAGAATGGCGGCCAAAGTCATACGAATTGAGGCCGTTGCTACTTGCTAATGTGTATCATTGAAGTATTGATGCTGATCAGCAGATAATTCAGAAACGGAGCAGATTTGAGACAAAAGTGAAGCAAAAGTATCACACGTGATCACAGAGTCATCTTTTGTAACCTATCCCTGTGCTAGCCCCATGGCATCCATCTATTTTGCACATGGCCCCTAATGCTTAAAAAGTTACTTTCTCAATCCTCAACCATTCTTTTTTCATCGTTAGAATACTAAATTATGTTTCCAATATATATGTGTGTTATATAATTTATGGTGCATTGTAATGTATAAGTCTTCGGATTTGAAATTCAAAATATCGATCTAAAGCAGTGTTCTAAATAATACGCTATAGTGATGCAATAGCAGCGCTATAGTTTTTTCAGATCTTAAACGCTAAGCTATGGGATAAAAGTGCATTATCTCAGCTATGGCCACTATAATGGTAATAGCGGTCTGCTATTTGCACCACACGCTATGCGTTATAGCGCACGCTATGCTACATATATAGACTTTATTAAAAGTCCAAACTGAAAATTTATTTTAAGGATCAATGTTTTTCAAGATACATATTGTTTTTGTTTTTAAATAAAAAAAAAAAAGATAAATAGTTTATGTCATGATGTATAGGTTTTTTTAAAAAAGAAAATGATATATAGTTTATGCTATGTTGCTTAAATTATTTTGAATAGAAAAAGATAGATAATTTATGATATTATTAGGGATATTTCAAATAACAATTTGGAATTTGTACTGGTTAAATATGAATATTCTAATTCCTTAATCAATTTTGTGCTACTAAT
Source organism: Carex pumila (assembly GCA_033356055.1). Taxonomy (NCBI): domain Eukaryota; kingdom Viridiplantae; phylum Streptophyta; class Magnoliopsida; order Poales; family Cyperaceae; genus Carex; species Carex pumila. The sequence goes on along the minus strand of JARJHM010001061.1, from coordinate 27,231 downwards.
TGCTCTATTAGACTTTAGATAATATATTGATAATTAGTAGAAATATAAATTATAATTTTTTAAACAAAAAACGCTATGTAGGATACTTTCGCTATAACTGCGCTATTCGCGATAGCTTTTTTTTTTAACCTTTCCACGATGACACGATAATCACTATTTGAAAACTTGATCTAAAGGACTCAACAAGTTTTCCATATTAAAATGTGGTTGGAGATCAAATTTTATATTTTTTTTTTGGAAATTTATTTTAAAATTGTTGTTTTTTTTTTAATTTATGGACCATAAAAACAACCATTTTTAAAAATTCTAAACAAATAGTGCAAAGACTAATTTCTTAAAGTCAGTAAAAAAAAAAGTCAAATGTTTATCTCTGTACATCATTAAAGTATTTCTTAAAGTCCGAAATCAATCAAACTTGGAGTTAAAAAAAAATATATATATATATATATATATATATATGATCCGAAAACAAACAGCATAGTGCATAATAATACTTCAGAGCGTTGTTTTGGTAATAAAGTCTTTTATAGTCAAAAACTCGTAGAAACTGTCAGTGCAAAACTACAGTAGCTAGGGCAATTATCCACTCCTGAATTTTGATAATCAAACTTGAATGCATTTAAATTGCAATTTTTACCTATCTCAAATTATAAATTTTGCCTACCCCTGCAGTGCATGCAAATGTGTTCTTCTCATCTCGATTTCTCTTCTTTTGATTGCAAAATTAGATTGAAAAAACTGTATCTCTTTTCTATCTTCGTGATTTGTCAGATATTAATTTTCCTCCTTTTGATTTTCAAATATTTTCTAGGGAAGATATCCCTTCATCCGTTTGAACTTTGTTTACATGAGCCACCAAAGAGTTGATGAAATTATGTGAGCTGTGTCTATATAATAAAATATCAATTATAAGAGGTAACATGTCAGATTTATTTGGAGGAAGTTGACTTTTTCCTTCACTTCTCCACTCGATTATATATCCATAGGATGCCTCTATTTTTATTTATTGACTCTCATCTATTTAATTTTTTTCTCTTTTTCTCTTCTTTCCCTCCATGTATGATTTGTGTTTGAATTAGTTTTTATATTTTTTTTCTACTTTCCTTCATTTTTCCTTCTATATTTCATTTCTTTTGCTATTTTTTTTCCTTTTTCATTTTTTAATTGACTAAGGATATGGAATAATATCATGAACATTTAAAATTTTAATGAAATTTGTAGTTTTTTTTTTTTTTCCCACCCCTGATCAAACGCGTTTAAATTTTTTTTTATTAATTATCTATATAATAAAATCAGAAGCATGCAAGAGAAAGAGTTTGGGGTTTCTTTTCTTTTTTTTAGGGGACGCGGAAATACACTACTTCATTGACAAACTTGTCGAGGAAGACTTTTAGATGAACAATGATGCCAAAGATATATGATATGGACCACATAAGGTTAGTATGGATGAATCTACTAACAAAGAATGAAACCAATGTGCTGTAATATTTTATCTCATCAAATACATGCAGTTCTTATAATAATATTTTTCATATGCTTTTCTCAATAGTTATATATAGTCCCTGACTAATGTTTATTTTATTGATATCAACACTCCACCCCTATTCAACAGAACTTTTTTATTCCAAATAGTATTCAGCCAGTGGAGATATCTGAACTAAATGATTCCTAAATAGTCTACAGTTTTCTTTGTAATGTTTTCCTCTGCAGCAAACTGCAAACTGTAACATAAGCATGCATGTCTGAGCTGTTTTTACCTTTTTCATTTCCTTTTTTTCTTTCTTAGCTCTTTCATTCTTGTTTTATTTTATATGCTTCATTCTACACCTAGCTAGGACTAGGTGTGGATTGTAACTCAAAATCCCACCACCACGTAAATTGCGGTTAATATAAAATAGGGGTGCGAAATTCATATTCTTAATTAATTTCTCACAAAAAAACTTTTTGCTAGGCATAGTAAACTAACAAAGTAATAATTACCATGCCAATTATAAACATGCATGAATATTAAAATGAAAAAAAAATGATTTTCAAAAACCAAAATGAGAAAAATATTTTGATGACTGGACATCCAATTAGTAGCTAATTAAGTGGTGAGTTACTATAATAATTTGCAAAAAGTCTTGGGTTTTTTTTTTTAAACTATCGCAGAAGCTGCAAAGTCATGAGAGAAAATTAAACTCTCAACTTTTGAGTAACCAACAATCCAAAGACTTTTCTCCTAACCAAATGTGCACCCTCTCTTTCTCAATTTGGTTTAAATTTTAATATGTATGATATGGTGCAAACTTATGAGTCCTTTCAATCACTATAAATAAATTAAAAAAAAAAACAACTCCGGATGATTGGGCTATTTTCATCTGACAATAAATTGCAATGAAATGTGTAGAAGTAGAACTTTACAATATTGATAACTATTGCTTCATCATTTAGAGATATGATTAAGAATTGAGCATACTAAAGACATGCGTTAGTTTAGGCGAAGATGCCCTCAAAAGAAGCGTAAGGTTTGGAGGATCCAAATACATAAAGCATCATAATGGCATTTGTTTTTGACATTGCTAATGTACTTAATTAGTCGTCACGCGCGCCTTAACTTTTTGAAATTACTAAATTAATGGGTATGCTCATTAACTACTTACTAGTATCATGCCCATACGTTGCAACGAAGATATATATTATAAGAAACAAATATATCAATGAAAATAATAATTATCTAAAAATTAAGACACATGTTAATAGAAAATTTATATGATTCCGTATTTTTAATTAACTTTAATCGTGATCTCTGATAACAATTTGATGATATGATGATTCTTTATTTTTAAGTACATATCAAATAATAGCTTGATTTGAATCTAATATCAAATATCATACAACAATTCAATATCGACATATAATATGATATCAAAAAACATAAATAAAAAGTGTTATCGTGTGTATATATATGATATATACACACACACATATATTATAAGAGAAATATATATTCACACACACGTTCCAATTTATATTCTTCTTTGTTTCCAATTTATAATACACACACACATTGATATATTCTATATTGAAAATATGTTCTAAATTGCCCACACCAATATGTATATAAACAAAGAAAGAGAAATAAGGAAAAAAAAATTGATTTTCATTATGATCAATATAGAAACGAAGAAAAAATTAGGAAAAAAATAAGAAAATAAAAAGTGGAGTCTTCTCAATTGAAGAGGAGAAATATGAAAACAAAGAAATAAGGAAACGGATAAATATATCGCTAAATTTCAGAATTTGATCAATTTTAATTGTAACGTATTGTGTGGCAGCACATGTGGTGAGTATGTTTTTAACTAAATTTAGACTTCTATATATAAAACATATGCATTTAATTAAAAGAAGACAAATTATGTAATTGGAGGGTTGAGATCAAATCCGAAGTTTCATCTTTCAATCATAACTATTAGCGGATCAAACACCCAACGTGCTTAATAATAGAATAGAGATTCTACTGATGAGATCAAAGCATAATTATTTTTATTTATTTTTTGGCGGCATTCGAAGGCCGTAGGCATATATTTCAACAAAAAGAAATTTAAAAGCCCGCTTTCCAGTTTAGAACATTAATATTTAAATTATAAAAGGCACCCTCTTGAGCATGCCTTTAATTTTACTGTAACCTTGTAGCGTTAATATATGGTCGGCATTGATGCATATATATTATATGCCGAAAGTTTTAAAAATGGTCTCAATTCAAAAATAAAAATATATCAAAAGGCCATTATTTTTGGTGGTCGCAATGACAAATGGCATGAATTTTAATATATTTGTTTAATAATTTAAAAAATATAGAAAGAACAACTAATAATTTGAATAGGTTAGAAAAAGAACATCAAACAAAATCGATAAAACATCTTATATTTTAGATGTATGTACTAGGACTCCAAAACATTTCTCAAACATGATTTTTCGCGGCTGACTATTTCTTAGTGTGTTATTAGCAAGGTTCTAAATAGCGGCATAGTGGGGAGACAAAAAAAAAAGTTTTAGCAAATAGCGCAGCTATAGCGAAAGCTATCATAAATAACATTTTTTTTATTTCAAAAATTATATTTTATATTTCTACTAATAGTAAACATGTATCATCAAGAAAAAAAAAACACCAAATTGATTAAGAAGTTCGAATATTCATATTGAAGTTCAGCTTTCTAAGTCTAAAACCGCTATAGCTAGCTATTTATAATACTGGTTATTAGAAAAAAAAAATCCTTTGGATCTAAATTACTAATTCCAGTTCAAAAGTCACTTCTAGTATGTAGAGAAATTATCGTGATTCTTCTAATACATTCAAATTCTAAGGTACTCCATTTATTTTTGAAAAAAAAATGATTTGCCATCATTACGAAATGTCAAATAAAAATATCCTTTCGAGAATAGATGGAGTATCTTACAATTTGAATGTACTGGAGGGATCACGATAATTTCTTTATTTCTCTAAAATTGACTTTTTAACCGAGAATAATAATTCAGTTTTAAAGCATTTTAATTTTTTCCATTAACACACCAAAAAATAGTTAAAATTTTTTACAGCTAGAAAAAATTTTGTGTGAAAAATATTTTAAAACCCTTCTAGTACATCTAAATTAAAATATTTGTTATTTATTTTGTTTGATGTTCTTTCTAACATATTCAAATTATTAATTGTTTTTTCTATTCTTAAAAATAATTAAATAAATATATTAAAATTCACCGTAATAAGCTGATTTTTTTTTGTGAGGTTACAACGATAAATGGCGGCATCCGGGTTGCCATTTATTGTTGCGACCCTAATAAATATAGAATTCTCCAGATTTAGTTTTTTTTTTGTCAGAGTATATTTAATAATTTCTATGTTATATGCATGCAATTGATCAAATGTTCTTGCCATTAAAAAATAATATATTAGTTACTTAAATATCCTAAGTATGGATTGATGTGAATCCAATGTAATCTTGTGATGTATACGTGTCGTCCACAATATACGGATTGATTTAGAGGCAAAGTCTAACTTTTAAGTTTTGGTGATAAAAAATATAATAAGGATCAATTATATAAATTTTCATATTGTGTATAAATTAATTTATAATATCTATAATATTTTATTCTCAACTATATATATATATAGAAAATTAGATATGAGCACATAACTTTACTCTCAACTATAAATATGAATCCGTCTCTAGATTGATTCCTTAAGCCATCACACAGGATGGAAGATAAATTCATGCTAAATAACATCTCAAAACTCTTAATTTAGATTTCTTTGATATATACGACACAGTCATTCAAATTAAAAGTGTGAAGTCTTAAAAAAAAATCCTCTATTTAAATCTAAACTTCCATATTCCAGACAAACAAAAATGCCATGATAAAACAAAATAAAATGAAGATAGTTTGCTTCAAGCTTTCTCATGCTTCAGTTAAGTTTTCATTGGACACAAACCTGCGTCCTATAACATCCAAAATATGCATCAAATAGTCAAAATTTGAAATCAATTGTGATCATTCATCATTTTCTCAAGTGCACATATAGTAGAACTAGAAACCAGAAGGTTAAGAAAGAAGTGGGCCCATGGAAGATCCGTAGTATCCAAGAGGTAGAAGGCGATGTATAATGCCATGATGGTATTCACGGAGTGGTGGTTAGTGGGTCCCTGGGTGAATTACGCAGACCGCAACCCCCAGTTGAGTTGAGTGTATTTTTAAAGCCAAACAGTTATTCTATCTGCAGTCGGCGTTGTTTCCGTGCAACAGGGATGATGATGGCAAATTGGCAACTGATCAGTCTCGACTCGATTATGGCAATCACATTATTATTTATTCTGATACGACAACTTGTCCATCCCAATTTTATGTTTTGATCAGTGTTCTAAACAACGCTGTGCAGTTGCCGGACAAACAGAGTACCGTCAAGCAACTAATAGAGAATAATTGAGAATAATTGATCATAATTGAAAATAATTGATCGATTAGTCAAAAAAATTAATTACAGTTTGATTACCATCAACGACTAATTGGCTGATTAATTGGCCTAAACAGACGTTTTTTACAACACTTGTTTTCATAGATGGCATCCGATCTGACTCAAATTTAGAATGTAAGTCCATTGATGTGTTAAACAAGTGTTATAAATAATTGTATATGCTCGTGAAATAATTTGTCGATTAGTCAGAAAAATTCATGACAGTTTGATCACCGCCAACGACTAATCGGTTAATTAATTGGCCTAAACAAGCATTTTTTACAACACTTGTTTTCATAGATGGCATCCGGTCTGACTCGAATTTAGGATCTAAAGTCCATTAATGTACTAAACAAGTGTTATAAATAATTGTATATGCTCGTGGAATTAATAGATGGGCTTGCAACGTACTGGCACACCGTTAAGTAATGATTAATCAAAATTTTATGGGCAATTTTGTGTTTGTTACATGAATATATTTATAATTTTTTTAAATAATTAATTTAACTCATCAAATTTATTAAAAAAAACTTAGTTTAACTTATCCTTTTTTTGCTAATTAATAAAGTTTATGAAATTGTCATATAAAAATGATACAAATAAAACGAGACAAAGTACAGTGTATATAACACATAAATGCAGGAAAAAAATCAATCTAGGATCTATAAAATAAAACATATAGATTTCGACTTAAAATCTCATTAGAATATTTATAATTAGATTCATCATTAATTAATCTATTATTCCATTTCATACCAGAATGAGAATTATAGAAACATCATCTTCCTCTCTATTTTTCTAAGTTTTTTGTTTGTTTTTTTTTAAGTTTCCTCTCTCTCTCTGTCAGCATTCATCTATAATCATACTTATGTAATTAATCCAATAAGACTTAACATTAACTAATAATTTAGATAGTATTCGAAATACTTTTAGTTTAAATTACTATGTATCATTACTTAGGCTATAACAATAATAGCTCGCTATATAGAGCCTCAAGTAGGGGTATTCAAACGGTCGGTTCGGTTGAAATAAAAAAAAAAAAAGATTTTTAAGAATAGAACCGAACTGAACTGATTAAACTTATAAACCAATTAAGAACCGAATCAAACAAACTAAAGTAAATTTTAGTTTGTTCGGTTCAAACGAAGTAAACGTATTGGTGTCATTATAAACAAAAATTACACAAGTTCGTACACAAGTTGTTCAATTTCATACAACATATGTAGATGTTCTAAAATATTTAAACTAAAATAAAAGAAAGGAAGCAATGATTGAATCAAATAAAATATAAACTATACTTGAACAAATATTCGGTTAGTTCGTTTAGTTAGTTTTGAAAAATCTAAACCGAACCGATCCATTTAAGCCAAAACTTGGTTGTTCGGTTGAAAATCAAACAAACCAAACTGTTTGAACACCCTATCCTCAAGTAGGAGGGCCTCCAACTGATGACGGACGGACGGACGGACGTGAACACTATAAATTTTTTTATTAACACAATAGCTTCAAAAAAAATTATGGACAATTTTAACCCTCTTGAAAAAACATTCATATTTATTTCATGATGATTATAATTTAGTTAGCATTTATTATTAATTTAATTTCCATAATTGTTAGGTTCTACTTTTTATTTTTTATTAATTAAACTCTTCGACAAATCAACCCAAGATGCGGATAAGGAATATATCATGATTTTTTTTTTAATTAAATATGATATTGAGACATTTTTGGAATAATCCTATCAATATAAGTTAAATCAAACAATTTAATCATTTTAGTATTATGATTGATGTATATTTTTATTGTAGTGTTGGGTGATACTTATATCTTAATTTTTTTTTATTGTAAGTCGATTGCCAAATTTATTCATGATGTAACTTTTATTTAGTATATTTTTTTGTCATAAATTGATGCTCAATTAATATAAGTAATCATGTCAATTTTTTTAGTGATTTGTGAATATATATAAATTGAACATCTTAATTGCAAAGATAACCTTAAAAAAATATTGTCAATAAAACATACTAAATACATTTATAATAAACTTGAAAATATATTACATGCAATATATACAACACGGTGTATTGCCATTAGTATCTTGAATTGTTTGTAATTATTACAGGTTTACGGTTCTGATCTGGTACTAAACCGGATTCAAACTGACTCAAACTGGAACCAATCTGGATTCGACAAATTTGAATAGGATATTGTTTGAAAAATAGAACTAGTTAAATTATTATTACAGTTACAAAATTAATACTTAAATATCTAATTCAAATCTAAACTGAAACCGATACTATAATGAATAAGGTATGAATTTGATTTAATTATCCAATCAACAACTGAGCCACCTGATATCCAATACAATATTAATTCAATTATTTATAATCAATTAATAGAAAAAAAAATCATAGATTAATAATTATTGCAAGGCAATACCGGTATCATTTTTTAGAAAATAAACATTTATGATAATGTGTTACATTCCAAAATTTTAAACATGATTAAATTGATAAATCGATCATTTGGCTTAAATAAAAAATTTAATTAACTTAACGATCGTTCAGAAATTTTCTGACCGACTAAAACGAAACTAAAATTTCGTAATATAAATAATTTATGAAATTATGTATACTAAAATTTAGAGATTTAGAAATAAAATAAAATATAGCACTAGGAATAAAATTATAATTATTCGGTAAATTAGAAACTTAGAAAATCCGTTACAAATTTCTTTAAGTTGTTAGAAGAAGAAGAAATTGATTTAATTAGATTCGTGTAAATAAATAAGTAATTAAATTTCAAATAAGAGTATAATTATACGAAATTATTCGTACGAGATAAATTATATAAAAGTTATCAATTTTGTTTATTTGAGAATTTTAAGGATTTGATTTGATATTTATAATATAGACATAGATACTATCCGATATCAATTTATTCAAATTCTAAAAAATTGAATATATATAATTATATAAAAGGAAAATCAAATTATTCGAATCTTAAATTGAGAAATAAAAATATGAATTATATGTACAGATATAGTTACAAAAATATTATGAACTTCGATTCGAATTATAGTAGAAACAGATTTTTAAACCAATTAAATGACCCTATTGAAATTCAGAATTGTTTGGACCTTTGGATTTAATCTGACACGGATCTTAAATGTTGTAATTTAAATTTTGGAATTTATATCAACCCCTCATCTGATCCAGCACGAATCTTGAAGCAGCCCTTTTATAATCTCACCTCCCTTCCCTCTTTCTCTCCCTCTACGGTGACAGACCACCCCCCCCCCCCCCCCCCCCCCCCCCCCCAACCCGTGCCCATCCCCTCTTCAGCGCCAACCCCAGGGGGCTCCGCCCCTCCCCTCTCCCGTCGCCGGTGAACCCCACCAAACCATTCTCTCCTCTCTTCCTCTCTGTCCGTGAGAGCCCAGCCCCCGCCCCCTCTCACTCTTTCCCGCTTCTCCTTCCCTCCCATGAAACCCTAGAAACTAGGGTTGAGGTGGTGCTGCCTTGGTGCTTGGCTTGGTGCTGTCCCGGTGCTCGCTGGAGGCCGTGCTGGTGTCGGCGTGGTGTTGTTCTGGTGCTGCCTTGGTGTCGTGCTGGTGGTGGATGGTGCTGCCCCGGTGTTTGCTTGGTGCCGTGATGGTGGTGGCTTGGTGCTGCCTTGGTGCTATGGTGCTTGCTTGTGCTCGAGTGAGATGGCCGCGAGGCGAGGTGAAACCCTTGGAACCGATCACTTTCTTTCGACATTTTCTCTTTCGGTTAATTTCTAAAATTCTTGATTTGTGTCTTGATGAATCGATTAATGTCGTAACACTTGAATTGACTAATTATCGAGTTCGGATTGTTGATTTTTCCGACTCGGTCAGATTTAATTGATATCGTAGCATAATTGTAGGAAGTGATTTAAATGAATTAATGGGACAATGATCTTCCTATAACTGATTAGGTGATGTTGGGAAATTTATTTCGAATGCTTGATATGTTTTGGTTGTTTTAATCAAAGAAACTTGTTGCACACCCTCTAATACAAAGCACTGCAACAATAATTCTAAATTATCTATCTCACTAGTATAGCCGGTACCACTACTGGTACGGTTGGTGTTGTTAGGAACCAAAGTATAAATTTTATAAGATAAGGGACTGACTTGCTAAATTTTGAGATCCTTGACAAATTTTCCTTGTCAGAGGGACTAAATTACAAAATAGTTATGCCTTTTTGGCCGACAAAAATAAATAAATGAAGAGATTTTGGGATAACTCAATTAATTAATTTAACATGATCTTTTGGTTGGATAGATAAATAATGGAGTGGATACATAATTTTAGTTGAGCTTTCTCGACTTAGTTCCAAGAAAAAAAAATAACATTTATGTAAATAAGAAGGGGTTGTACAACTTGCCCCTGGTTCAAAATATATAATAGAACCGTGTATATTCAATATGTAGACTTGATTAAACTCTTAAATTATTGATTAGTTGAATATGGCATAAATGAAATAAAATTGTGTAATTTAAGACCAAATTTGTATATGTGATAAATTAGGCCGTAGCTGTTACTGTTGGCTTGTGGATGAATTGATTAAATGAATTGGGGGCCTTTGTTATGTATGCATTGGACTAAATTAAATAAGTAGGCCATTGGATTAAAATGTATGACATGCATGAGAATTTTTATACATGGGCCTTGAAAGTGAAAATAGTTATAATAGACTTGAAATGAATTGTGAATTGTTAATTAGAGGCTTAAACCTTTGCTAAATTATGGGTCTTTAATTAAATTGAATTGAATTGAAATGATTATAAATGAGCCGAAAGGTATAAAATAATTGACGAATTAAAAGACGGTTTTTGAAATTTAAGTTTTAATGCTATAACCGAATTAAACCAAGTATACGTATAATATAGGTGTAGGCTCGATCGAGCAAGATATCGCGAGGTAATTCGAGACGCCCGATCCTTAGATTAAGCGGTACGCTCGTCATAATAAGGTGCGGGATTCTTGGACTTGTTTGATACTTTATTTTCATGAATTAAACTGTGTATTCGTTTGTCATGTTGAATATCATTAATTGCATAATTGAATTGTGTTAAGCATTTGCATAGCCCAATCAAATTAAACTCGAATTGATGTGACTTGAGTGATTTGCATGCTGGTATGGTTGTAGGTTGTGTCGATCTATTATGATTTGATTTGATTGAAAGTCACCACGATTTGATTTGGATATGTGAATGGATTTACGAAGTTAAGCACTTAGATCCAATGAATTTGCCAAGTCGGGCTATATGCTGACTTGAATTCCCAGGATCCTAATGGCCTTAGGTGAACGGCCCTCGATGTTCCCAGTACCGGTTGGGACGAGGGAGGGTGATTATGTTATAAGATGTGATTGGAAATCGTGAGTGACATGTGTAACGTCTGTGGCTCGGTGGCATTCTCCTACGTGTTAATGCATTTGAACAGTCAATTGAGTATTACGACTATTGGAAATTATTCCAAAGAGGATTTTCTTTATATGACTTGAACCAGACCGTAATAACTATTAAGTCAAGTAATTACAGATGGGTGTCAGATAAAGAGTCCAGCTTGGTTGGCCATCTGTAGGCATCAGTAACCCTACAGATGTGGGTTTGATAAAAGGTTCAGCTCGAAAGAACATCTGCAATTGCTACAAGCCCTACTGAGAATTAAATTAAGCCAAAATATCTGTTGTGTTTGAAATTCATCTTGGGAATTCTGTAAACTGTGTTTCAGGTTGATTAAATTGTTGTCGAGCTTTGGCATTATGTTATTTATGATTATATATATATTTGTTTGCATTGTTATTGTTTAGGTTTCATTTTTGAATATAGAGTTTGAATGCAAGTCCAATAATTCATATGTGGCAAATTTCGCACTGAGAATTTATTCTCACCCCCGCCCTATGATTATTTTCAGGTTTATTTCTCAGATGCAGCAGATGAGGATATTGGTAATGCATATAAAAGATCCACTACCTTGCGTATATTTATATGTGACACTTAATAATTACACGCGGCAGGCTATCAGACCCGGGACTTGAGGTGTGACATAATGTATCATATATGTTAGGAAGGAAATTAATCCACATTTTCAATATTTTACTTTTAAAAAATATTTTTTTTCTTTCTAAATTCAAAAGTTTAAACTAAAACAAACTAAAACCTTAAATCTCTAATTCCAGTACCTTTCTGATATCTCCTATTGATTTTTATGCAGTTTTTAATTTACATTATAATAATATATTATATGAAATGTTTAAAAAATTATAATTATATTTAAGAATAAAGAGTTCCTCAAATGTTTTAAAGTTCTAACATATACTTACTCCGAGTTTGAACCAGACCTGATAATTTATAAATAAGTATTGACTACCTATATATCCGGAGTCGAAATATTATAGCCTAAATGTCTACTGTTAGATACAGGTTCTGGATCTGAATCCAATCCAATTTAAAAATAATAAGTATATAAATCGAAACTTAGACCCGAACACTTTTAATAATAATTCAAATATAATATTATCTAGACCCTACCCACTCCGATAGCACATCTAGTAATTACCTCATTTTTTTTTAGAAGTCAACTAATAAACGCGCTCCTTAATGATAATACAAAGCTTGGCATAAACTCGCCAAGATGTTAGAAAAAAAAAGTTAAAGAAGTTCGGCCATTGTGTAAACAATTATATTATAATTAAATACTTCTTCCATAGAAGATTTGATATATATGTAGAACATATTGAATAGTGTGGATAGATTATTAGCAAACAAAGAATTGTGTCATTTGTATATTGGTCGAATATAAATATTTTTATAATAAATGTATTTTTTTTTTTTTTGTTAATGTTGTAGAATTATTTATTTTCATTTCCCAAGACTTACACTGTGGCTTGCTGATGTTGTACACAAATTTGGTTTATTTTTTTTAGTTTAAAAAATTAACAACTTACTTTAAATAAAACGCAGCCAAAATGCAAAAATAAATATCTGATAAAGTTAGCGGCGGACAAGAATACTTTTCATATATTTATTTGGCGACAAAAATTAACTTTTAGAGTTTGAACTATGAAGCGATAAGTCCACTTTCGGTAGCAACGGTGACAACCAATTCCTACACCGTCATTGGCTAAACCTGAATTGGTGGGGCCAAACAGCTGACACAGGCGGTGCCATGTCGGATCGAGGAAAAGGAAGAACGCGTACACGTGCAACTGGGGAAACGATTTTTCTGTTGGAGTTAATTTGTTAATGGGATTACCAAGGCAATGATTTTGGCGGTCCGACCCGGGCCCATGGTTAAATAACTTACTTCAGGACGAAATCATTAATAACTCACGGTAACACTAGAGGAATTTTTTTTTTGTTAAAAATCATTAAAAATTAGACGTACAGAAATAAAAAAAGTATCATTTTTAATAAATATAATAAATATAAAAAGATCTGATTTATTGAGTTGGTTCCAAATATTATAGATCGAACTCAATAATTCAGATCCATATATATATATATATATTTTTAGTTTGAATCTGAACCGTTCAATTAGAGGAAAATCAACCTCTGGTCCACAGATGATCCCAAAAAAGTATTATATTTAGATTTTGATCATTAAATCAGATTCATATATTTTGAATATGATTCAATGAGTCAGATATTTCTATATTTGTTAAAAATGAAACACTCTTTCTATTTCCGTACATATGAATTTAATAATTTCTATGAATAAAAATTTCCAACACTAAATATATAAAGTTTAAACAATTAATTTTTAACAGTATATCAAGATCACACCTTGTGCATTCTCACAAAACTAAGTAGTGTTTTTTTTCAAAGCTAGATCTTCAAACTATGAGGATCAAATGTAGATGAAGTTAACTATATACATTTTTCATGTTATGAATGTAAATCAATTTTATAGTATTTTACTCTAAACTATAGAGAAAATATTATATAAATAAACAATTTTTTAAAAAAAAAAAAAAAAGAAGTCAGTTGACTCCCATACAATAGTAGTGGTTATGTTTCTGTTCACAAATATTGAACCATGATATTTTAATTACAGAAAATATAGAGAATGTTCAAATGCTTTCATTTTTTGTATCTTTATCATGCATTTATTTTAAAAACTATAATAACTTATATTTAAAAAAATCAATGTCTAAGTAAAACAATTAGTTATAATATATATTATTTTTTCTATGTACATATAAAAGATCATGACATTTTCAATGTATCACGATTAGTATTAAGAGTATGTAAATATTTCAATGTTGATTTTCAACTTAATTATTCATATATAATAAAAATAAAAATAAATGATAATTTTTTATGTGCATGAAAAAATAAATAAATCACATTTAATAATTTTATTTCAACATATATATTTTAGAAAACATATTATAAGAAAATAAAAATAAATAGAGATATGATGAAAACACAATAATAAAGGTATTTAAATCTTCCTCTTGAATATATTGTTTTGGACTTCCTCACTTCTTAAATTTTTGTTGCCAACTGTTCTTGTCAACTGACGAAATGTATTATAAATAATAAAAAAAAACTTGATTCATTTGTTTGGATTCTTTACATCTTCCCACAAGACAACACATTTTTATTGAAATTGAAAAGGAGATATTTGCCTTCCAAATTCTACTTTTATTATTACAACAAATTCTCACTATTTAGATTTTGAATCTATCACTTCTCATTCAGAAAATATAGTTATTTATTACTATATCAAAAACTGATTCTTACACGGCATATAATATACAGTCATTAAACTATCATATGTGAAACCAACATCACATGGTAAACAAATAAATAATCTATAAATTATAAAGTGTACTTTTTACGAGTAGAACTACGGTGTTTTTAAGCTCACCAAAGTGTTTGGTGAGCTTAACTCCAAAATTTATTAAATCAGTTTCAAATGATGAATTCGAATAGTTGGAACCCGTCTATCTTACAAGTGATGTGTCTACATATGAAAATTTTAAACATTGAATTAATTTAGTATAAAGTCAATCAGTCAAAATTAGAAGGTTAATAAATTAATTTTAGTGCATTCATTTTTTGAACGTTTTTTGACCGCTTGACTTTATATTAAATTAATTCGAATGTTTAAAATTTTCACATGTAGATGCATCACTCATAAGGTTGGCGGATTTCAACAGTTTAGATTTGTTATTTAAAACCGATTTGATATGTTTTGAAGTTAAGCTAGAGACAGAGAAAATTTAAAAGAATATCACTGTATCAAAAGTGAAGCCTGAAACAAAATGGAAGGGATGAAATGGGAAAGTATAGGGGAGGAAGCAGCTCTAAAAGAACGAGTTTTCATTTCTGAAACTTGATAAACTTTTCATCTTGTGCGTGGAAGTCTGGAACACTAAAATGAGAATTATTTTGTGAATGTTTCTCCGTACCTCTGTCATCGCAACTTAAATATATATGCGCTTTTATTTATTTATTGCCTTAGAAACTCAATAATCTATGCCTCGTTATTATCTTGATTCAACTCAGATGTTTTCACCTTCGATCTAAAATTAAAGGATTTTTTTTAATATAACTCAAAAGTCCTGCTACCGTGACATCAATAGTATGTGTCACAAATTTCAAAACTTATCTAATATGTTTCAAATGATGAATTAATTCAAATTATTCAAATCAGTCTAATTTAGTGATGTGTTTATATGTAAAATTTATAATTTTTCAAATTATTTTAGTATCAAATTAAGCAATCAAAATTAACTTAAAACATCTATATTTGATTGCTCGACTTGATGTTGAATAAATTCGAGAAATTATAAATTTTGCATGTTAGCACGCCACTTATGAAGTACATCGATTTGGATTCGTCATTTGAAACCAATTTAATAGATTTTGAAGTTGATGGTATTTAGACTAAATACCATGTCATGATTGCCGGATTCTATAAATCATACCTTTATAATACATCCGTTTGATATATATATAGTGTATTGAAAACGGGCCGGACCGGGTGGGTACGGGTCAAACCCGCGCGGGCTGGGTTGGCGCGGACACGGGTTGCTAGGGTCCGCGGGTAGGTAGCACAGATTTATTTTCAAAAACCCTACCCCGGCCTGGCTCAACCCCCCACATAGCACGGATCCGCTGGTTGCTCGATCTAGATCCACGAGTTGGTTCGAGCAGGTACGGATCCGGTCTAGTCTGGATCGGTTTTTTTTTCTTTTTTTGCTTTATTTTTTCCTTTTTCTGTTTTTCTTTTTTTTTTCCCTTTTTAAACCAATAAAATATAAATCAAAATTCATTTGACATGATTGCATATTTGAACTCAATATTTTTTGTTATAATAAAATATAAAATATAAATTAAAATTATGAATTATGAATTATGAATTATTTTAAAACAATGTCAATTACTTACAAAAATATAAATTATTTTAAAACAATAGATTTGAATTGGGGGAAATAAATTTGAATTTTTTGGGGGTCTGGACGAGTTCGGGCTGGCGGGTAGGCAGTCCGGCCCGAGCAGGTACGAGTTTGGCACGGTCTGGATTATCACGGGTTATTTTTTCTAAAAAATCAGTCCTGGTCCGTTTTAACCCTTACCTGGGTTACCCACCTACCCGTTCCAAACCCGACCACGAGTACGGTCTGGTCCGGATCCAACCCAGGCAGGTATTTTCAATACACTAGATATATACACGAAAATTTTGTTGAAATAAAAAAAAAAATTGTATGTATATTATTTATAATTTGAATATATAGTACTTGTATCGAATTTAAGCCCAGTTAAAATTAATCAAAATCTTATACATAGTTACATGTTATATTTAAACAATACAATATATTTATTATTTTTTTAAAACGGACTGGTTTTAAAATATCAAATTATTATTGAATGTGTAATTGTGGTCTCCCGTGGGAAATAAAAAAAAAAATAGAATAGAAGTTATAATTTAGCTTACATAGTTACATGATACGTTGAAGTTTAAAACCCGCTCTAAATTTTGATTCATGCTGAACAAATATCATATATAGGATTATTTTAAACTTCATTACAGTGCTATGTATGAATTAAAAACAACTGTCAAAATGTGTATCCGATTTTGATGGCTTCACTATCCGGGTAAAAATTTGAACAGAGTAATATAATCCAAATAGCGCTGCATGAAGCCAACACTTCGCTGTTAAAATCTTTATCCGAATATCCATGCTTACCGAGGCGTTTAATCCGCGTTGGAATTCGGAACTCTTAATTGAGTCCCCTTAATTGGGCTTGGGCTTGGTCTTGGGCTGGGGTAAAACACAGAGGTCCAAGAAGCTGAAACCTAATAAATTAAGCCCTGTATTATTTATACAAAAAAGGACTAGTCAGATAAGCCCAACTATGCCTTTAGCCCATGTTTAGTTGTGGCCTAAATGGTGGAATAAAGAGTTTAGACCTCGTTATTCCACCAAACGTGTCTTAAATGAGCCGGTCTAAAATGGCATAAACCGATATTTAGGCCAGCCTAAATTAAGCCACCTCACATGGTGGTTTAATTTTTATTCCACCTCGTGACCTAACTTGAATGATTATAATAATATTTTATTTGTACATAATTAGTATATTATTGTTAATAATTATTATTAGTATATAATTATATAATTAATATCTTATATTGTTAATATATTAAATAATTATTATAATAATATTATAATATATCTTCTCTATATTATGCATATTAAATTGAGTAGGCTGTCCTGAAACTCCAACGGCCGAGATTGATTTATGTAAATTCAGATTTAATCTGAACCTTCCAGTTAAATAATTTGTCTACCTTTGATTAAATACATCCTTTATATATGTAGAAGTCTATATTTAGTTTAAATTGAACCCGCCACATGCATAATCATACGTATTACTACACTTATTTTCGCTCTGGACCGTTGAATTTACATCAAAAAGCATGCAGATTAAATCTGAGATGTGTAAATTTTTCGCTGGAACGATTCGTCCATTCGCTGATTTTTTTTTGTTGCCCCGTCCCTCTCCCCAATCACTTCTTCCCAAAGAGAAAAAGAAAGAACCTTAATCGCCTCAGTCCCTTAGACCCGCGTCGCGCTGTGCCCAGCCATCTCTCTCTCCCAATCCTAAAAGGTCTCTGCCATTTCTCTTTCGTTCTCTCGCCTAAGGCTCGTGCCCCTCAGAATCAGCACCAGCACCAATCCCAACAAAGATGCGCCCGTTGTATGTTGGCCACGACGGATGTGAAATCGAGAGGGGTGGGAAAGGAGAGGATCTATCACAGATCAGTCAAAGTTGCAGCTATAGTAAGGTATGAGGATCATAAGCTGCCAGGCTTATAGCTTGAGAAGATGTCTCGCTGTTCGGGTTCAAAAATAAACCTTAAAGCCTAGCTAAATCAGACCTATGGCGAGGCGAATCAGCTGTTTATGCCTAATATCCCCACTGCTATCTTTACCGGTGAAACTGAGTCATCAAAATCAAAAAAACCCTAAACATCGCTCAAAGAAGAAAAACCCTGAACATCTCTCGGTCTCCATCTCTCTCTTTCTCTATGATTCGATTTAGATTCCCTACTTTTGTGATTCCTCTTTTTCAACTATTTAATTTGATGGATTGTTGATCAATTTGGGGGATTAATGGTTTCTTCTTCTTCTTTTTTTGTGGAAAAATTTCAGTAATCAAACCATGGCGAATAGTTCGTTCAAGCTGGAGCATCCACTTGGTTTGATCTTTTCCCTTGATTTCTTGTTTATTTTTGTTAATTGTTTTAATTTCATAAAACTTAGGGTTTTCCTTTGCATTGTGTAACATATGTTAGGATATATGTTATATTTATCCATTAAAATTACGTACTCAATATGTTAAAATTAAGGGACTTATATGAAATATTGTTGAATTCATGCGTCGAAATGTACTTGTTTGACCAAAAACTACTGGCACCAGAAGCGCTATATAAAGTAGTATTTGTACTAGAAGCATATATTTTTCAAAAAAAATAAAATAAATAAAAGCGATCACTCTAAATTCCATATTTTCTGAAGTTGCAAGATTCCTCGAAATAATTTTCTTTCATCTTCTCTTTATAGGTCTAACATATCTGGTGTATTCAAGAGCAGTACATACTCGATTCAAGCATTCTTTAGGGGTTTATTGGCTTGCCAGCGAGTCGGTACAGTCTCTCAAGAAGTATGAAGTATATCTATAATAACTGTATTCTATTATGTAGTCTGAAGAAAAAAAAAATAGACAATTAAGTGATAAAATGACAAACATGTAACAATAGTTGCGGTCACTTGAACTGTTAAGAAAGATTTCGACTTTTGACCTGTACCAGTACCACGATTGCTGCTTGTTATGGCACAAGAATAAAAAATTTGGTGAGTTATACTGAATTAGTTAGGTTTGGTACGAGGATTCATCGTAAAGGAATGGATACCAGTCACTAGCAAATGTTCATTACAACTTCGTTTTTTAGTAATTATAATCTGAAAATCAGGAAGACGTTACCTTAAAGGAGTATCATTTTATCAACACGATTGGACTACCTTTGGTACATATTCCACACCCCCCCCCCCCCCCCCCCCCCCCACACACACACACCAGTTTTACCGTCAGTTGTCGAGTTTTATAACAATTCTAGCTTGCTTAATGTTTTTGCATGGGTTAGAAAAGTTTATTCCTTTTTTTGAAAAATAATTCTTCATTTGGTATATTGTTCGTTTTATAAATTATGTGCGGCAGATATAGGTGTGGAGAGGTGTGCACTTGAATGGTCTTACAGCAGAGCATATCAATGCTAAGCTGGAGGAGAATTTGACAGCAGAATCTGATGAAGATTTGTTATATAGTGGAAACATGAATGTGTATATTATATTATATAAAAGAACTTTAAAAACTTATTGTTAAACTGTTGTCCTGTCACTCTATTTATGATTATGTTTTTTTGGATTTTGTATGAGAATGGTTAAATTATTATACATTGAAAATGTGTCATCTTATATGAGAATTATTTTTTATTCTCTTATAATATGTCTCCGTTGCAACGCACGGGTACGATACTAGTTAATATTATATAGAGGAGGGATCAAGTTACAACATTTTTTGAGTTACAACAAGCATTTTCTACATTTTGAAAGTCCAAATCGTCGATCCAAACCGTTAGATGTGATCTCTATAATAAAATGTGCTTGGAGACCAAATTTAATATTTTTTGGAAATTTTTTACTATTTATTAAGATGGGTACAAAATTCAATGGTATGAATTTGACTAGTTTTTGTACCCATCTTAATAAATAGTAAAAAAATTCCAAAAAATGTAAAATTTGGTCTCCAAGCATATTTTATTGTAGATATCACATCTAACGGTTTGGATTGACGATTTGGACTTTCAAAATGTAGAAAATGCTTGTTGTAACTTGTTGTAACTCAAAAAATATTGTAACTTGATCCCTCCTCTATTATATAATTAGTATCGTATTATTAATAATAATTATTAATATATAATTAAAACCCTATATTGTTAATATATTAAATAATTATTATAATAATATAATAATATATTAATATTATATAATTAATATTTTATTATTCATAAGTATTACGGCCATTTTTATTAATATCCCAAAAAAATAGATAATTTTAAAAATAACCTCGTTTTTTTTTTTTTATTAATGCCCTAACCGCTTGGAAGCGGAGCGGGCCAATATCAACACCAAACCGCCCATATAGTGGGCGGTCCACTGTTTTTTTTTTTTGTTTTTTTTTTTAAACAGAAATTTTTTTTATTGAAATATTAGAAATGTTGAATATATTTTTTTAGAAATAGATGTAATACAATATAATTTGATTTATTAGAAAGACTACAACAAATAACCCAGATCAATATTTTTCAGGCCGGATTTTTCACGGCTGTAAGAAAAATTAATATATCTATTTATGTGTTATTGGACAAATAAAAATGCTTAGATTCCGAATTATTGATCCCAGTTCAAAAGTCACTTCTATGTAATCTAGAAAATATTATAATCCTTCTAGGACATTTAATTTATAAAAAGTTGTATCTATTTTGAGAATTCTTTTTGAATAACAATTATTAAATAACTTAAAGTTTTTATTTTTTTTCAAAAATAGATACAACTTTTTATAAATTAAATGTCCTAGATGGATTATAATATTTTCTAGATTACATAGAAGTGACTTTTGAACCGGGATCAATAACTCGGAATCTAAGCATTTTTATTTTTGTCCAATAACACATAAAGAGATATATTAATTTTTCTTACAGCCGCGAAAAATCCGGCCTGAAAAATATTGATCCGGGTTATTTGTTGCAGTCTTTCTAATAAATCAAATTATATTGTATTCCATCTATTTTTAAAGAAATATATTCAACATTTCTAATATTTCAATACAAAAAATAAAAAAAATAAAAATTTATGTTTAAAAAAAAATTTCAAAAAAAAAGAACCGCCCTTGGATTGGGCGGTCTGGTTTTTTTTTTTTTAAACAGAAATTTTTTTTATTTTTTTATTGAAATATTAGAAATGTTGAATATATTTCTTTAAAAATAGATGGAATTCAATATAATTTGATTTATTAGAAAGACTGCAACAAATAACCCGCATCAATATTTTTCAGGTCGGATATTTCGCGGCTGTAAGAAAAATTAATATATCTCTTTATGTGTTATTGGACAAAAATAAAAATGCTTAGATTCCGAGTTATTGATCCCGGTTCAAAAGTCACTTCTATGTAATCTAGAAAATATTATAATCCTTCTAGGACATTTAATTTATAAAAAGTTGTATCTATTTTTGAAAAAAAATAAAAACTTTAAGTTATTTAATAATTGTTATTCAAAAAGAATTCTCAAAATAGATACAACTTTTTATAAATTAAATGTCCTAGAAGGATTATAATATTTTCTAGATTACATAGAAGTGACTTTTGAACCGGGATCAATAACTCGGAATCTAAGCATTTTTATTTTTGTCCAATAACACATAAAGAGATATATTAATTTTTCTTACAGCCGCGAAAAATTCGGCCTGAAAAATATTGATCCGGGTTATTTGTTGTAGTCTTTCTAATAAATCAAATTATATTGTATTACATCTATTTCTAAAGAAATATATTCAACATTTCTAATATTTCAATAAAAAAAAATTATGTTTTAAAAATAAATAAAAAATAAAAAAAACAGTGGACCGCCCACTATATGGGCGGTTTGGTGTTGATATTGGCCCGCTCCGCTTCCAAGCGTTTAGGGCATTAATAAAAAAAAAAACGAGGTTATTTTTAAAATTATCTATTTTTTTTGGGATATTAATAAAAATGGCCGTAAGTATTATTAATATGTAATTATATAATTAATAAGTTATATTGTTAATATATTAAATAGTTATTATAATAATATTACAATATATTATAATTGTTATTAATATATTAATATGATATAATTAGTATCTTATTATTAATATTATTAATAATTAATAATTATTAATTATTAAAAATGATTAATAATTAATAGTTAATATTCTTGAAATAGTAAATCATTATTATAAAAATATTATAATATATTGTAGTTGTTATTGATATATTAATATTATATAATTAGTATCTTATTATTAATAATTATTATTAATATATAATTATATAATTAATATTTTATATTGTTAATATATTAAATTATTATTTTAATAAGATTATATAATTAGTAATTATTATTAATTTATAATTATACAATTAATTTTTTATTATTAATAATTATTATTAATATATAATTAATATTTATATTGTTAATATATTAAATAAATTTATAATAATATGTAATATATTAAAATTATTATGAATATATTAATATTATATAATTAGTATCTTATTATAAATAATTAATCAATTTGGGCTTTTAAAATTTTAGTTCTCCATCAACTCTAACCAAACAAGAAATAGTTTAAACTATGGTTTAACTTTAGGCCTCAACCAAATATGAATAATTTTGACCGACCTTAATTAAAATAACCAATTTAGATCTTCTTAGCTTTAGGCCACAACCAAACATGGGATTAATGCAGAATTTCATCTATCTTCCAAGTTATAAGATAAGTTATACAAATAGGCTAGGTTACGCCCATTGGTTGAATTCTTTTCTTTGAATATTCCTTACTAATAATTCATACATAACAAAGAATAGAAGACAAACACATATTATTGGAGCAAAGCCTAAGGCCGTTAAGACTCGATGACTAAATAAGATATATGATATATTATTTTCTCAATAAAATTTTGTTTGGTGGAGTTGAGTTTGTGGAATTTAGTGCTGAATAATGACATCATTTATCAAACTTGTGATCCGTGTTGGCAATTTTGCAGGGAAAAAAAATGGAAGCAACAATTTCCGATTTTTTTTTATTTATATCGAAAAAAATAACTAAAGCTGAACAGGACTTTAAAATCTACCCAAATCGGAAATTTTTTTCCGGTAATTCAGTCCAAAATCGGAAAAAAAATTCTCCAGTTTAGAATTTCAAAACAACGGCTAAAAAAAATATAGAAACCGTAAAAAAAAATTCTGGTTTCAACTTTTTTTTTCTTTTTTCAGATTTTTTTTATTTAAATAGAAATATTTATAATTTTTTTTAAATATTAGAAATATTAAATATATCTCTTTGAAAATAGATGGAATATTATATAATTTGATTTATTAGAAAGACTGCTACAAATAATCCGGATCAACATTTTTCATATCAGATTTTTTGGGGCTGTAAGAAAAATTAATATATTTACTTATGTGTTATTGAAAAAAAAAAATGTTTGATTCTCAGTTATTGATCCCGGTTCAAATGTCACTTCTAAGTAAATAAAGAAAATATCGTCATCTTTCTAGTACATTTAATTTCTAAAAAGTGGTATCTATTTTTGAAAGAAAAATTAAGTTATTTAATGATTGTTATTAAAAAGAATTCTCAAAATAGATACAACTTTTTATAAATTAAATGTACTAGAAGGATCACAATATTTTATGTATTACATAGAAGTGACTTTTAAATCGGGATCAATAACTCAGAATCCAACCATTTTTATTTTTTTCTAATAACCCATAAAGAAATATATTAATTTTTCTTACAGCCGCAAAAAATCTGGCATGAAAAATGTTGATCCGAGTTATTTGTAGCAGTCTTTCTAATAAATCAAAATATATAGTATTCCATCTATTTTCAAAGAGATATATTAAATATATATAATATTTCAATAGAAAAATAAATAAATTATAAATACTTCTATTTAAATAAAGAAAAACAAAATAAACAAAAAGGTGAAACCGGAAAATTTTTTTACTGTTTCTAATTTTTTTTAGGCGCTATTTTGGAATTCTAAAACCAGTGAAATTTTTTTCCTGTTTTGGACTGAATTACCGAAAAAAAAATTCCGATTTGGGTAGATTTTGAAATCCTGTTCGGCTTTGATTATTTTTTAAAATTTAATTATTTTTTTGGATATAAATAAAAAAAATGGACACAATTTAATTAAAGAAAAGTCATGCTTCAGTCCAATTTTCGAATGGAAATGTCACCAAGAAATGGAATCTCACAATGTCGCTGTTCCTTTTTTTTTGGTCCTGCCACTTTCATATCACCATTTATTTTTCCTCAAAATGATGGGACTTGTTGGGCTGGCATGAAAAATGTTTTTATTAATTATATTTTTTTTGTTAATTTCTATGCGCGGCTACGCGTTTTTTTTTTTTTTTTGAAAACTTGGTAGCGGCTACCAAGATTATATTAATAAACGTGTTTACAACATCCAACACTAGATATTACACTAAATGTTACACTGAAAAACTAAGTGACTCCTTCTATAGCCCCTCCTCCATTCACTTGATAAGTCCTTCTTACATTTGGGTTACCACAGTATCGGGTCCACAAACCCGCATCCTCCCTTGCCCGATTAGCTACTAGCCATGTTGACAATTTAGCACCTCAAAAAATTAATTCATTTCTTTGCCTCCATAATGACCATAGAATTGCCATGAGGCTACGCGTTTTTTGGAGTGAATCAATTTACTTCATTTTGGAACCATTCTTGTTTTTCAACTTGTGCAAAGTCATTTTTTTTCCTCTCAAAGAATTCAAAATACTAGCTGTTATATAAGATCACAATGGACAAAGCCCATTCTGGACTCTGCTGGAGACTTTATTGATGATCAAGATGCAGTTTCTCCAACTGCTCACTGAAGTTGTTATTTCTGTTAGAAGAATTCTATTAAGATAATAACCATAATCAAATCATGTAACAAAACTAGGGTTAGATTAGGAGTTAAAAGAGGCATTGCAATTCCTTAAGAATGAATATTTGATTTCAATTTCAAGTTCTCTTTCAAGCTGAAAGCGCTTTGAATATAATCGCTTCTATTAATTCTTTGAGAAATTATCCCATCCTTAATCCGTCGTCTAATCTCTCAAAACTACCATTTTCCTTTTTTAACTTTCGCGCACAGTTTTATTTTTCGGAGGCGTCTAATTGTCCACATCTTTAACTTGTGCGAATATTATAAAATTACTTCTACATGCTGTATAATTATACAATATATCTGTTACATTCCGAAATTTTAAAAATTGATTAAATTGATAAATCGATCAATTGGCTTAAATAAAAAGTTTAATTAACATAACGATCGTTTAGGAATTTTCTGACCGACTAAAACGAAACTAAAATTTCGTAATGTAAATAATGTATAAAATTATGTATAATAAAATTTAGAGATTTAGAAATAAAATAAAATATAGCTCTAGGAATAAAATTATAATTATTCAGTAAATTAGAAATCTAGAAAATTCGCTACAATTCCTGGAATTTTTAGAAAAGAAGAAATTTGTTTAATTAGATTTGTGTAAATAAATAAATAAATTGAATTCCAAATAAGAGTATAATTATACGAAATTATTCGTTTGAGATAAATTATATAAAAGTTACCAATTTCGTTTATTTGAGAATTTTAAGGATTTGATTTGATATTTATATATATAGACATAGATACTAACCGATATCGATTTATTCGAATTCTAAAATTGAATATATATAATTATATAAAAGAAAAAAATTGAATTATTCGAATCTTAAATTGAGGATTAACCGTTCAGAATAAACATACCAATTTAATTGTAAAATTATTACGAACTTCTATTTGAAAGTATAAAAGAAGTACCCTTTAAAATCCGGCCATTTTTATTAATATCCCTGAAACAATTGAAAATTTTACAAATGCCCCTGCTCCCAATTTTTTTTTAATTATGCCCTGACCGCCTAGGCCCAGGGCGGCCCATATACCCTGTGAGGCGCCCCACACACTGGCGCCCCATAGCACAAGTGAGGCGCCTCACATAGCAGCGCTCCATACCCCCCTTTGACCCGCCCCCTACAGTGGCGCCCCACTACCCAGCATTTAACCCCCCCAGCGCCATCTCTCTGTCTCTCCCTTCTGCCTTTCACCCGCCCAGAAACCCCCCCCAAAAAAAAAACCCTAGCGCCTCCCCTGCCCCCACCCCATCCAAGCCCCACCTGCCACCCTAACCGCCGCCCTAGCTCCGCACCACGCACCTCTACCTCGCACGACGTCCGGCCTCGATTCGCTTCTCCCTCGATTGAACAAGTAAGTTTTATTTATTTTTGATTCGATTAGAGTTTAGGTTTTAGATTAAATGTGATTGAATTGTGTAATGTGATTCGGTTTGATTCGATTCGATATTTAGGGTTGAATGTGAGTAATTAGTTGAATTGATTAAATTGGTCGAATTGGTTCGATTGGATGCTTGAATTGTGGCAATGACATGAATTGGTTTGATTGGTTGAATTGGTTCGATTGGATTTCGAATTGGATCGATTGGATGCTTGAATTGGTCGAATTGGTTCGATTGGTCGAATTGGTTCAGTTTGGTTCAATTGGATGCTTGAATTAGATGGTTGAATTGCTTGATTGCTTGAATTGGATGCTTGAATTGCTTGAATTGGTTCAATTGCTTAAATTTACGATTATGATTTATGGTAAAATTGCTTGAATGTCATATGGTTTAATTTAGGGTTTATAGTTGTGAATTGTGAATTTTTTTAAAATTTAGGGTTTATAGTTAAATTTAGGGTTTATTTTTATGAATTGTGAATTACTTAAAAATTTAGGATTTACGGTTCAATTTAGGGTTAGAATTTATGGTTCAAATGG